>DWAL01000619.1:0-10230 GCA_018230405.1 Heliconius hortense
TCCTTTATATCATCAGCCTGTCCATACGTCGTAAACTGTTCAACTATATATATATATTTCTTTAATTTTGGCTTTTATATGCACTGTATCACATTTATAGTACTTAAAATGAAGAGTTCTAAAATGTAAATAAAGCAAATTATATTAATATCTCTGGAACAATGCGTTAAAAAAGTTTGATTTATGTATTTTGCATGAGCACGTTCAAGTCGTTACGGTATGTGGAACATGCAAAATTTGAAGCAATTTTAAATAAAAATTTTGATAACCTAATTTCGCTCAACTTTAACAAATAAACAAACGATTAAAATGACACTTGCCCAGAAATTGCCGTGTAAAATCCGCACAAACATTTTCAAAACAATTATGTTGCAAAAAAAAAAGCGCAGAGTTTTTAATTAATAAAAATGGCGTCACAAAATGTCTGCAATCCAAACATGGCGGCCAATGAGCGACTCTTTATGTACATATGCTAATGAGTGACAGCCCTGTGTGAATGGAATTGTCGTGTTAGGGCTGTCATTACGTTATACCAACGTTACGTGAATGGGATGAGTGTTTTTGCTCTTTGCCATAGACAATGTAGCTTTTTAAATTAGGCATAACTTTTTTTAATTTGGCGCAGGTACCAAGTATTTAATCCATTGTAAGTTAATTGAGTTGTGGGTGTTGACCTGGTTTCTAATGGGCTTGAGTTTAACAAATTTTAAGTTTTTAAAGTTAAATGAGAGCCGTTTCACGTTATATTATAATTGTTAAAGTATTTTGCTCTGAATATATGTTATGGTTAAGTTATATTTACGCGTGCTTGGTAAACTCGAAATTGGTTATTTCCAATATTTTCATCTTCAATAAATTTTATTATTATTATAATTCCGCCGAGGATATCCCATTATATATACATATGTGTTTTGCTGACCGGTAGAACGGTATCTGTAAAGCATCCGCTCATGTGGCACTTATGATCTCAAATTATCTATAAATAATTTTTGTAACGTCCTTCAGTATGCTGATGAGATCGTCCTCATTCAGTCCTCAAATTCTGTGGAGGACACAACTTATCATTTAAATACTGCCTTGCACCATCTTACCCACTGGCTCTCCGATCATGGCTGGCATTGGCTGTAGCTTAATGTCAAGCGGTAGTGCTTATAAAAAGAGAGTATTTCCAAACACTGGGTGTATACTCTTATACTCAAAAACAGCTATACAGTACTATAATTCGTAGTCATATCGACTATGGATTAGATTTTGTTTTAGACCCATTTAATAAAGTAGCTACGTAAACCGAATCCAATATAATGAAAAATAAAAAAAATGTCTTTGGATTATCCTAGGTTATAACGCCCTAGTTCATTCTCCTCGTATTGTCACAAATTTTTGCTTAACCAAAGGAGATCCTGGCACCAACACAAAATTTAAGGAAATAGTTCATCTCAATTGGTCGAATCACCTCCTTATCTTCAATGATGCATCGACGCTTTTGGAAGGAGAGCTGTGTTGGTGCAGCTAGTTGGATACCAAAATTTAAAAATTATTTCCAAATTTAAATGTCCTCCCGAATCATCTATGCACAGCCGAGGCTGGTGCTTTGTTAAAAGCTGTCCTGTTTAATCATTTCTACAACTTTAAACAGACGGTTATTTTTAGTAACTCACTAAGCTGCCTAATGGCCTTAAAGAGAAACCCTTTTATAGTATATTAAGATCTTCAATTGTTTTAAGGATTATTAGCTATCCAGTGTGGCACATTAGATAATTTGTCCAATTCCGCCCAAGATTTAATATCCCTGCAGATATTCATCTGCATAAATCCTGGGATAATATCTAGAGCGAGTTAAAATCTTATAAAGGTAATTATTACCTTATCCAACTTAATATTCCTAGGCGACCTTGGTTTTATTCGGGACCACTCACTGTGTGAATGTGGCCTGAACGACGCTCGGAACACCATTAATCAAGAAATCATTCGATCAACATATTAAATATTTATGTACCTAAAAAGTAGTCTTATATTCTTAAGACAAAGTTTTAACCAACAAACAATACGGAACTGTATCTAAACAAGCTGAAAAAATGCCGCCGCTATATACTAATACAAACATTCCTCGAGTGGTATTTCAAGTCACAACTACCTAAAGAATATATTTGCATATTCCATCACAATGGGGTCTCGTCCCTTTAATTTAAGAAATTGAGATAAATTAAAAAAAACTTTATTAAGTGTAATATTAAAAATCTTATTTTTTTTATTGCACCACAAACAAGAAATGATAACAATAAACATAAAGATCTCAATCTTTTTAGTTGCTTAATTCGTTTGCATTTAAGTGTCCGTATGAAAAAGAAATATAGATACGACTAAATTGCTTGATGCAAATTTTCTTAAACTGCACCGCCATAAACAATGTTTTATATTATGAAAAGGTATGAAAAGTGTTCATGGAGATAATATTATATTATTTAAAATTTGTAAGTAAGGAACCTTCCGAATACAGCTTAAATCGAGTTTGCATTTTAAAAGACTATTTACAAAACAAATGTTCTCGCATAAATAAAAAGTGAACTTTATATTCCCATATTTCTTAGATGGCCGGCAACGAATTGTCTTTTGATGTTTCTGTTTTTTGTGATTGCTGTTCGAAACTTAACTGAAAATTAAGTAATTAGGATTTTGAGTATTTTGCTTTATTTGTTTTTTAGAGCTAGGGATATTAGTTACGATCTTATAGCTCAGTGGGCAGAAGTCAAAAGTAATAAAAAAAGAGATTGTTGTGCAGTCAGAGAGCGTCAGATTGTAAAAGTAACGGTTTTGGGTTCAATCCTCATTCTGAGGAGTGATAATATTTAAATTATTTTCCCCCTCTCTGATAGACAAAGGACTGCATTGCGTTCCACGTTTCCAAAAATTAAACAGAGAGTGGGGATATGTGTTTTAAAAAGGTTCCCTCTACCTACCATGCTATAAGGCGTGAAACTGCTTTTTTTAAAAAAAGAAATATAATCATAATTTTAACAAAACACCCGAAACCATTGTAAAATTTTGTTAGACCATCGAAAAGTATGCCTCGAGGTTCGGTTCGGAAACGATTAAAACTTGTATTGCATTTGCATACGAACGGTTATTGCGCGTGTACCGCTCCGACAAATTGAAGATACGATTGCTATCTTACAAGGGCGATTTTATCTGGCTAAGATTTAAGATTTCATATATTTATGTTATAACTTGACCCTAGATGTTTTGCTGATGCAAATTATGTATTTTTTTATAATTAATTACCATATTTTTGATACAATTATAGTATTAATTGCACTGGTTGTTACGTTTTAGGAAAGCTTCTTATTGAAATACATACTATGTATATTGTTAATTATTTAACTAAGAAGCAAAAAGCGGATTATAAAGGGTCTATACTCTAAATATTAGAAATGATCTACATATCTATATAACGCGTATGTTTGCAAGTGCATGTGCTATGCTATGTAGGGGGATGTATTATTTTCATTTCTTTGTCCTGACACCTAGACAAATTGTGGCAGTGCCACTCAATAAGCAATCGCACGAAAACTGACCGGTGAAATAGATCAGAAAAAATATCTTAATATTCGAAAACTGGACAGTGCGTAGGGAACGGAGTGTCTTAACATTATGTTCCCTATTTTGCTACAAAACGCAATAAAGATATCCTTTAATGAGATTTGGAGAAACAACGCTGGCTTGCAGCTAAACTCATGCCCTCGTAGGAATTATATTTTCACTTAAATACCATAAAATAGAATCTATATCAATCAATATTATATATATAGATAGTTGTTTATAAATTAAAATTCAATATAATATTAACATTTACCTTTCAAATATTATGATAGGTAATACAATCGACCATCTTGGTTAACAGAAAGCAATTTCGCTTGTTTACCACCGGCGCGTGGCAAACAAAAACTTGTTTTTTTCAAAGTTGGACAAACACACATATTGACTTTGCCTGTAACGAAATGACATGACATGCCTCATCATAAAGTCGTTGAAGCATATTTAATGAAAGCAAATAGTGAATGCTGCCTTTGTATATCTAGCAGAATGTACTTGACATATTGTGTGTATAATTGTTTTTATTTCTGTTTTTTTTTTCTTCTAATGAGACAGGCGTTTATGCTATATCCCGCATATTACAGGGTAGACAGAGGGAACCTTGTGGTATGGCACTTCGTTGCCCTTGCCGTTATCGTAACTCATCGTTGCACTTTTGCCCTGGTACCGTTGCGATGAAGAAATGAAAGAGTTTGAATCGAACCCACAGCTGTCACGTTACAGTCACACGCTTGCACCCCTCTGTCACGACGGCGATGCATCTCCCATGATGCAATTCCGGTACTGGCAAAACAAAAATCGGCGTTGAGTTCCGCGACTCGAATTGATGCGGAAATAGGTAGATGATGTAACTTAACTCTTTTACGAGATAAAGCTAAAGAAAAGCCATTTCCAAATAAAGATCGGTTCAAACATCGTTCACACAATTTTTCATACATAAAAACTCCTATACCTTTAAAAATATTACTCAAACGAGCGTATCGAATTAGGATCCTTCAGCTGTACCCAGCAAAGAAAAATAAAAACAAAAAAAAGAATACAATATCTTAGATCAGCGAATGTGTAATATCCTCGAAGTTACGAACCCTGAAAATAATACAGGTTGTTTATAGCTTTATACATATTTAAATGAGCTATCCTCGTGTTGGCATAGAAATGTGTTGATGCAATAAATCTTTTTCGTATATTTTATATTGAGTTTGTTGGTTTATGCTAAACAAAATATTAGGTAAACTATGTATACTTTGTATTAGTCTAGGTTGATTTATAGGTTTCGAAGATTTACTTTAGTGGTAATTTGATAGTTTGTGGTTAGATGGAGTTTATGGAATAATTTTTTTAGGTACATTATTTGAAATTAGCATCTAAATAAAAAAAAAACTGTAGTTGTAGTCAATATCTGATTTTATTTTAATTAGTAATATATTAAAAATGAAAAAAAAACTAAACTTATTTTAAATAAACATAAAAATACGACATTCAACTAAAATTACTTATATCGTAATATTATAAAAATATTTCATTATTACTGCCTTCATTATTATATACTTAATATTGTTAATTTAGAACATATTGCTGGAAATATGCGTCTATATAACACAAAATTTAGACAAGACCGGTCTCGAAATACCTTTCCTCGTCTAGCTTTTCTAAATTTTAGTGGAACAACGGTTAAGTGTGATGCAGAGGCATAAATTCTAGTTTTTATCTGCGTAATATCTCGTCGTGGAACTTTATGCCATGGCTGTGAGTGGAAAATATTGAATCTGCAATATTTGGATTCATTTTCTTTCTACCTACATATATTCGTATACAGTGGGATTGGCTTTTCAAGTACTCGGTAAATTCGTTTTTTTTTATTTATTAGCGGTAAAAAGCGTGCAAAAGTGGGAAACGGAGAGTGTTAACACAGGGTTCCCAGGTTCGCTCTTCATACCCTGCGATGTAGTAGCCACAAACAAGTTAAAAATAATATATTTTTTATCTCCAGTGTTAAAATACTCCCTTCCCCACTTTTATCGCGCATTATTTTGTAACCAGAGAAAGGAAATGATGAAATAACTCATTCCTCTGAGTAGAAACCGAACCCATAACCGTCGCGTTTACAGTCAGACGCTGTGCCGTTGCGCCACGACGGCCTGAATACCGAGTAATATTATTACCAAATTTTAGTAAAACATACAGATATAAACTAAATAGCATAATGGATGGTTTTTGTTGTAACGCTAACAATAAACTCTAAGTACAGTGGGGAGCGGATCGTAAACAGAGCACCAGGTGCAATGCCATCATTGTTATTTGTATGTCGTCACTTTTCTTTATATTTTACTATTTGTGAGAAAGTTACTTAAAACGTTGTATTAGACTAGTCGTCGCAACTTTGATTGTGTGGAGTTTAAGATGAAAATTCTTACGATAAACTTTACAATGTATGCTGTATTACGCCAAATTTCGGCGTTCTACGCTGCTTGATTTCGGCTGTGCATTGTTTGTCGTTTGGTAAAGACGGCGCGATAATGTTATGTTATGTCTATAGATTGGCCAAAAAAAGAGAATAGAGTAAGACTCTATTACACTAATTCTCTATAATATATTGAATTTACGCTAATATTTTATTATTAAAGTATAATCTTAGTTCTTGTTAAAGAAATTCTCCTTTTTTTAAGACATTGCGTGTTGAGTGGATACTCAACGCCGCGTGTTGTAATAATTTATTCCCTCAAGTGAGATTGAACCCACAACCGTCGCGTTTACAATCATGCACTTTACTACTACGCCACGTTGCCTAAATAATATATACAGCATGGTCCGCAATAAATAAATAAAATAATATATTAAAAACTAATATTTGTATTCAAAAGGTCTGTCTGTGTACGCTATCACGGCTCACTGCTCTTATTGATCGTCGCTTGACACATCAATTGTTTGTGACATTATAACACGAACGAAACGTGTTTTTTCGTGCATATAATCTTTATTATACTCTCTTTACTAATAAAATAAATAATAGTGTAATATTACGATATATAAAAGTAGTCACCATCTATACTGTTCCGTTACTGAGTTCACAACCAGAACCACGTGGTGATGAATGGTGAATTTTGGCACATTGAGAGGAGAACTTAGACATTTCTTCTGGAAATTGCTACGGATGCAAGAATAATAGGAATCTTACGTTTTGTAGATAAATTATACAAAAAATATTTTATGTATAATTTTATATATTCGATTTTAAAAATAAATGTTCATCCATAACTACTTAAATCTTTTTTGAAAATTTACCCAAAAGTTATTCGAATCACTTTCGCATCATTAAGTAACAAACAAAACTTATAAATTTTCACAGTAAAGTGTTAATAGTATTTCAAAACTCCAACTGCGACTAAAAGGAAGGCGAGTACTGTTTACATAAAAAATATCAAGAATTTGGACCGGAGCCGCAAGAAAAAAGTAGTTATAAATTCATCGAGGAAGCTCTGTTGAATATTTTATGACTGACTGTAACGATGACTGGATTTTTTTTAAATTTCATTGTTCTTAAAATCCTGTTTTAAAAAACCGTTTAAAGTCCTTCTCTAAAAGGATTATAATGGCACTTCAAAAATTTCACAAATGCATTTAGTAGTGTTGTTTACTGAGAGCGTAAATTTTGTGTACCTACTATATATTAAAAATAAACGGAAAATGGGTAACAGAGTGTCTTACCACTAGGTTCCCTCTACTTTCTCTGCTGTGTGCGGGATACACCGTAAAGCTGATTTATTTTGCTGATTTATATTTGATACACAAATTTAATGGCTTTTCAATTTGCGAAATATATATATGCATATAAAAGATATAAAAGAAAAAAATATATAAAGACACATTCTACTAAAAGAAAACCTATAGCAATTCCTAAAAGACCCTGCGGATAAAAGACTTAAACGCAATTTTTACTGTTACTCTTACAATAAAGCTGAACGAGCGTTCCTTAGGTCGTCGCCGTAAACATAGCGCCAGGTGTGCTGTCGTTCCTCTTGTCACTGCTAATCACAGACATCAGTTTATGGGACAAACGCCTTTGTAACAGACGTACAGACTATTATATTTATATATTATTTGGTGTGTGTGTGTGTGCATATACATTATATATCTCTGATCGTTCTGATCGTGCTATATGCGAGACAGAGGCTTAAAAAAATCTGATATATTTTTTTGCGTTTGCGTTTTTTAAGGTGAGAGGAAGAGAAAATGTCTTTGCATTTTGTTTTTGTCAAGACATAAAATAATAAAAAATACAGTTTGCGTGCAACGTCCACGACATTGCTATACAAAATTAAGCTTATGTAATTAAATGTGACTCCACGTCTGTTATACCTATAGGTACCCTGATTGAGAACTCTAGTTGATAGGCTATACAGTTACATTTTGACACAAAAGAAATACATATGTAAATGTATTGAACATTATAAAAAAGACAAAACCGCGGGCTATAGTCTAGTAAAAAGAAGTCTTCGTTTCAACCATTTTCACGCTTCACATACCGAACCAATCTCCATGAAATGTACACACGATGCCATCTAGATTGAATTGGTCCATACATTTATTATTATTTAGTTTTATCTAAATCTTTGGCAATACAAATAAAAGAATAGCGTATAAATCGGGTTTTTAGTATGTTTTCTTTGTTTTTAGGTCCAGGTTATTGATGGACCTGTGTAAAATAGATATAAATGTGTTCTTTTAGGGTTTTTATATTCTGAAAAATTGTGAGTTCATATGATATAAAGAATATATTTTTGTATTAAAAGAAATATCGCACATCATTCCACAATGTAATAATCATTATTAGCATGAGCTACTGCTGAAATTTTCTTCTCAAATTTATTTAATCCTAAACTGAGGTAATCTTATATATTTTTTACATTTGAAAGTGCTATTTCACTTTAAATAAGTATTAGTCTTATGTAAGCGGAAGAGCAGAAAAAGTTACTCTCTATATGTTATGGCGAAACAGGAAAGCTTCCCTTAGTGGTATTCGAATACTTAACCATCACATTTATTCATATATGTATGTACAACATGCCTAGGGCGCTTCGATAGTCAACAACTAACTGACAACTTTTACTATTTTAAGAAAATTGTTTCATACTTGCATAGCAGGAGAGAAACTAGGGTTAAGTCACATCATTCTCCATTGATTTTAACAAAGGTAAGTAATAATAAAGTATAGTAAATAAAGCGAACTATAAAAGATACCTACAATAAAATCTTTCTTTGGTTCAAATCAAGAAATTTGAAACGATTTATACAAAATCTTAGCCCAACACGTGCAATTGCCCTTTTTTCATTCCATCAAATCTCATTAGGGTTCTTAGCAAATGAGTTCAACTCGTTTCGGCTCAGGTGTAATTTTAAAGTAATTACGTGAATTTAAGTGTGTAAAAGTGGCTGGAGATCTCTTTAGCGCTCTAAACTTCAACTTTTATTTGCTTTTCGTATAATTGAGTATGCGTTCGTTTTTAACATTTTAAACAGTTTCTTATTATTTACAGCAGTTTTGGAGTTGTAAATTTCGGCTTATAGTTTTTTTGTTTTTAAATACTAGATGTTGACTGCGGCTTTGCGAAATTAAATAGAAATAAGTAAGAGTTGTGTATGACACATAACACCTTCTAAATGGCCCAGGTAACTCTGACTGCAGGTGCCAGTGGCTTACATCGAAACGATAAATAGACTATTCAATACAAAAATATTATTCTCAATTCGAACTAGTAGTAGTTCCTGAGGTAAACGTGATTTAAATGTTATATAAGCAAAAAATTAATAAGTATTTTTAATAGTAAATTAGGTTACCAGTAGGCTACAAAATAACACGAAAAAGAAAACTAAACTAAAAAAGAATAATTCCACAGAATAGGTACCTATCAGGTAACTTACGAAATTCTATCATCATTTTATATTGAAAACGTCCCGTAACTATGGAAGATAACGATTTTCTCATGATTTCCGTACCAATACATTTCCTTAATAAGTGGCCGAGCGGCCACTCCGGCTATGAAAATGCACTCAATAGCTGAAAGGCGATTTAGTAACCACTGCACTCAATAAATTGTATAGTGAGAATAGAAAAATGACGTTTTATCTGAGTTAAACGTGTAAAATGTTTTTATTATTTCTTCTTTTATTATTAGTACATCGTAGAACTCTTTGTATTGGTTAAAAATGTGTATGTTTCTGTGTCTGACGGTTAACGGTTGTGGGTCAAAGTGCGGCGTTTAGTTACGCCATTCAACATTCAGCGTTTTAACTCTAGGTCCTCCCCATTTACCCCGCTATGCGAGTGCATGTGTTAAGCTAGAAACCGCCTATGTTCCACATTTATTTTGTCGATATTATATGTACATTTTTTAGATTCACGCTGTATCCCGCGCATAGCAGGGTTAGCACCAGGGAACCTAGTGCAAATACACTCCGTTACCCATTAAGATACTTAAGTTTTCACTTGCTATTGTAGATAAAATAAAGTTAATCATTTAGAATATAAAATTAATAATGAATGCCTATAAAAGCTAAGTTTTAAAAATTTTGTTAATAAATTTGAGTTGAGGCCAGTCGTGGCGCAGCGGCACGAGGTGTGACTGCAAAACCGACTGGTTG
>DWAL01000620.1:0-10227 GCA_018230405.1 Heliconius hortense
GCATTGCGTGTTGAGTGGCAGAACTCAACGCCGCGCTTGTCCTCGACACCAGAGCAAATAAATGGAAATATACATTTTAAGTAGATGTTTCTCGAGTAGGGATCAAACCCACAACCAGTCAGTTTTACAGTCACACTTTGTGCTACTGCGCCACGACTGGCCTCAAGATATAATAAGATATAATATAAAATTGTATTAAACCCACAATCTCCGCCAAACTTTGTTTAAGGAGTGGCTGAATTAACCGAAACTCAAGTTTGACAACGCGAGCCGACCCCGAATACTTACCAAATGAATAGTAATTTAGTTTTCGGATTAAATCGTTCCGAACACGCGACAGAAACCACTTTTCTATTCTCGAGTCGACTCCAAACCGTCATTTTACACAATTTTACCCAATTGCTCTCCGTTCTTGGAATTAATTCGATATTAGCCTTTGAAAACGCGAGGTGTGGTTGTGTGTCGAACCGATAGTTAGTTTGAAGATACATTAGAACAACCTGTCTTTATAATCACTCTAGACTAAAACTTATACGAATAGGCGGATACGTTCATATTAAGTTAATCGAATAAAGCTTCAGGTTATTCATAAATATATTGTTTGCATTAATTGAATACTCCGTGGTTTCTTATTTGTTTTTTTTTTACGTTTATCTTTTTTTATATTCTAGTATCGTTTATTAATATATTTTTTCTTTTTTTATTGTTGCAGGAAACGCAATCAGGCAGCCCGGAAAGATGGAGTGGATGTGGGCCCGAGCACAACTTAGCTTTACAACAGATACTTAAATTACAAGAAGCAAGAGCTCTTCATAAAACTTCTCTACTTCCGATTTATAAGAAAAACGGTCTTCCATCGCCTCCTAGAACTAATCATGATTATGAACAAATCTCAGATAAAAACATGGTTAATCATGACGAACTAAGAGCAATAGAGCAATTGAAACTTGAGGCTGAATTCAAAAGACTTATGGAAAATTCGGGAAAAGATGTGCGCAAAGACGAATCTTTTAAATATTTTCAACATGTAATGGAATCTAAAAGTAATTACGATTACTTGAAAGATATACAGGAGAGAGAAATTAAAAATAATTCTTTTGAAAGGGACGTGAACTTTAAAAAAGAAAAATTATCGCCAAACTACAATCGGTTCTCGCCGGATCCCTCACATTCACCACCTAGAACATCATCTGCCGAAGCCTCTCCCAATCACAGTATCCATTTGTCTACCTCATCTAGTCCTTTATCAAATACTAGTCCCGTCAATTCATCTCCCTTAAATTATCTGCAAAACATGCAGCCCTTTGATTTTAGAAAGCAAAAAGCAAGTGAAAATAATAGTAAAGACGATAATAGAAAACGTAATTATGATATGACATCAACAGAAAAAGCTGCTATGGATGTAATGCGAAGCCAGTTTTTTAATTTTCAGTTGCCTACAAATATGCCTATGCCACCAATTTCAATGCCATCCACATTTTCTCATCCTGCAGCGATGGTTGCTGCTCTTAGCCAAAACCCAATGGGATTGGCGTCGCTGCAAGCGCTCTTACCACAAATATCCACAAAACCTGTAGAGCCTACAGAAAGTAGAATGAGCATGGGTAGTAAAGCAAGACATGTAAGTTCTAGAACAGACGAAGAAAATGTTCTTAATTTAAGTAAGGATACATATGTAGAAGCTGCTCAAAAAACTCGCGATATGATGTTAGGAAAATGTATAAGTCCTCCAAAACGACAATGGGGAGCGTCACAAATGCCCTTAAACTTAGGCACGCATTTCATTAACCCTGCTACGGGTAAAAAGCGTGTGCAGTGCAACGTGTGTCTTAAAACATTCTGTGATAAAGGTGCATTGAAAATACACTTTTCAGCTGTTCATCTTCGTGAAATGCATAAATGCACAGTTGAAGGTTGCAGTATGATGTTTAGCTCTCGAAGATCAAGAAATAGACATAGCGCTAATCCAAATCCAAAGTTACACTCTCCTCACCTACGTAGAAAGATATCACCACACGATGGTAGAAGTGCTCAAGCTCATCCTGTACTTATTCCACCACCTGGAGCTGGTCTCAGTATACCACCTGTGATAAGTTCAATGCATCCTTTTGGAACGTATCCGCTACTAAATCCTTCTCAAAATATGAGATCATATACGTCTAATATGCCCTTAGAATATAAAAACAACATGAACTTTTCTCCAACCTTAAATAGTTCTCAGCATTTTCGAAGGGAATCTAGTTCCGTTGAAAATAAAGACCATGAAGGCCATGGTGAATCTGATGAAGACGATGGCATTGTCGTTGTGGCTGGCGATGAAGATGAGGACGACAATGATCACGTTGATACCAGCGATTATTATTCTAATCTTAATAAGTCTATGGGATCCGCTGAAGATTCAGAAATAGAATATGACCAAAGAAGCGTAAGTGATAATAATGAAAATACTGACATCATAAAAGACACTGCAAGTCCAGAAGTAATGAAAAGAAAACGTAAAAATCTTAATCCAACAAGACTTAAAAATAAATATATCGGCGACGGCGATGATCATGACAACCAACAAGATTGTCATAACAACGATGAAGATATAGCTTTAAATCTCAAACGTGTTAAATGTGAAGAAAATGATACAGATAATGTTAAATATTCCCCACCTTATGACAAAGTTGAGAATCTCAAAATAAAACAAGAACCCACACTAATATCAGAAACATCTGATACAAATAACAGTGCTCAAGATTTACGAGTAAAAGAAGAACCTATTGAAAACGCTCATTCTGTCAAAATAAATGATTTGCATCAAAATAATGACCATTTCTCGTCTGAGAACTCTTTAAAAAGATTGGAAATCTTATCACGAGGCGATTTTCCTCATATAACGAAGAAAATCGACACACAAAGTACGCTAGGACCATATAATTTAAGTGTCAACGATGGCATTGATTACTCCGATAGATCTCCGTCATCTTCAGTTTCAAGCTATGACTATGTAACAGAGGACGTTCAAGGACAAATATACGGCCATTTTGATAACGGTTTTTTTGTAACGACCACAGATGTCCCTATCGATATGGAAAATCCTCTCAAATGTAAAGTGTGTGACAAAATGTTTCAAAATGTGTATATATTAAAAACTCACTATCAAAACGCACATTTAAAAGTTATGTACAAATGTAATACAGAAGGTTGTAGAGCTGCATTCAGCACGAGACGTAGTAGAGATCGTCACAATTCAAATGTTATTTTACATAGAAGAATATTGAGTGAAGATCACAGAATATTTGACGAATCTCGTATTTTAGAGAAAATTAAAGAGCAAATGGATTTGTTGGCTAAGTTTAGTGAAGAAGAACGGGCTATACCCTATATCGACTCCCAAAAATATTATCGAGTTCGAGATAGCGATAAAGCGAGAAGTCATTCAGGTCATATACCTTTTGGCGCACCGTACCCACCTCTTCCTTTGCCTGAGACTTATTTCAATAGCCGTGACATGTTCACCCAACATCCCTTCCTATTCACCCCATTTGGTATGCTCCCAAACTTCCCTCCGTTACCATTTGGTTTTCTACCACCCGGTCTAAGTACGTTCGGGTGTCAAAACCAGACGTTTTCACCTCCCTCGTCACAAAAGCTGAACTACTGTGTAGAAGACGAAGCGTCTCGGCCTAACAAAGATGGCTATTACCCGTGTCGTGGTTGCAGAGAGTGTTTCAAAGACTTGTCAAGTTTGAAGGTGCATTGTGAAAGTGCTCATGCAGCACTGTTGCACCGGTGTTCAGTGAGTGGGTGCAACGCTGCCTTCTTCTCAAGGACTAAAAGAAACGTTCACACGGAGGCCCACATTAGCCGCCGTCAAAACGGTAAAACATCTAATTTGTCGTGACCCCATTACTCGAAGCCAGTGTTTACGGACTGATAAGTACAGATTCTCCAGTGCTGTCTTGTGATGTTGTTTAGATTACCAAATAGTTAAGCTTGTGTAAATGCACCAGTACCTTGTTAATTCTCAATAAATGTATTAATATCGTTGAGAGTCAGTCGATGTGTATTTTTTACAAATATGTATTGTACGTAATTGTATTTCTAAAGAGCTTTGTAAATATTTTGACAGTAGATTTTGTTTTTAAGTTTTTTAGCTGAGATTATATTGCATAAGTGTGTTTTTAATAATTATCTTTAATTAAAATTTAATCTGTATTAATAATGCGTTAATATCAATCAACATTCCATAGTAATAACGTGCAATAAAAATGTATATAATAATTATATAATGTACAAAATAATGCCTGACAATTTAATTAGAATTTAGTGATTTTTGTGAGGAATGTACTTATAGTTAAGAAACATTAGTTGATAATACAAATAAACTCTTTCATAAGTTTTTGATAACATTTATATTTGAATAGCTTACTCGATCAATTGTTTTTTATGATTGTCAAATAATTTAATTATACATTCTTTTTGTCATATTCAAAATTATTTCTGTAAAAAATTACGATTAAAACATTTATGAAAAAAAATACGAAAAAAACATTATCAAAAACTTATAAAAAGTTTCCTAAGTTGATCGCACTTGTAATATATTTATTGTAATTCCTATATCTAGCTATTTTGGTGCTAAACAAAATTATAATTTCCTTATATTATATTCTATCATATCTTATTAAAATTCAATATAGTATTAAATTAGTGTGATTTTGTTAAATAAATTAAATTACTGATAAGAACCAAAAAGTATTAAATATAAGGCGAGAGTAGTGACCGCTGCCCTCAAAGAAGCATGTTATTCTTCGTTTTGCCAAACATTACTATGTATGAAATAAAACATTTAAAGCAAATTCTTAAATATATTTTTTTATTTCTTCCTTTTAAGAATTTAGAGATCTACAGAAATGTAGAAACTTATAAGACATTTAAATAAAAAATATATATAAAAGGCAATCTATTGAAATATAATAATAATAGTCAAAGAACTATACTGCAAACTATTTAAAAAACACTAGGTAGTACGTACTAGTATTTACCTACTTATATCAATAAATATTTTTCTACACTCAATTCAAAATGTTAGTATTCAAACCCAAGAAATTATATAGGTATTTTGAAAGAATTACTCTTCTCTATTCTGACTACTTATAAAGTAAAAAGAAAATGTTTATTATATAAACTCAACACTTTATCATGAGAAATAAATCAAATACTAATTTATTAGATGAGACGCGTTATTTGGTTACACTGTGCGTCGTGACGCAAGGGCACAAGCGTGTGACAAACGATAGTGGGTTCGATTCCCACTCGAGGAAATTTAATATTTTCAATCAGACAACGGCGTTAAATTCCGCCACTCAACACGCAATGCCTCGAACGTGCATGAGTGGAAATCGAACCCACAACCGTCTTGTTTACAGTCAGATGCTGTACATCTGCGGCACCACGGCCTCTATTTTAATTTCTTACTTACCTATATTTATATTACACAAAAACTATCTCATAAAATAAAACCACATTACCGTAATATACTAAAATCGATATCAACAAAACATCGATTACTACAAAGTAGGTAGGTACCCTCGACGTGACATTTCCGACGACATTTCTCCCACATGTCACGTGTCACGTCGTGACATCGCGTGTGGTTTACCCTTCAATATTTAAACACCTCATTATAGAGCGACACGCTACAAATTGAATCCGTTAGGATTAAAGGACATATTGAAGTTTTAAAAAATCAATTTCAAAGGTCAATTTATTAACAATTCATGTTATCTTTTGTTAATATATTACAAACTTATAGCGTTAGTATCTTTTCCGATCAAGTTTTGTGTTTTAAGAAAAAATAAGATTTGATATGTATGTATATGTATAAGAGATTCCTTGATTTATAAATTTATTATTAGTCTTATGTGTTGCCATTTTATCTCTGTCAGAGTCCAGAGGCTGTAGGTCTGTCAGGTTGTCATTTTTACATTGTTGTCAACAGTATTTGTAGGCAAGTACCTATTCGTTCCGTAATTCACAACAACGATCATCTGCTAAACTATCTCGTAGAACCGATGGATAGTTTTCATATTATACAATAAACTTCAGGTTCACGCTGTATCCCGCACACAGCAGCGTAGGCAGAGGGAACCTAGTGTTAAAACACTCCGTTCCCCACCTTCTGGAGGCCTTTGTTTCTGGCCAAAAATCTGGAGGCAATGCGTGTTGAGCAGCGAAACTCTACGCCGCGCTTTGCCTCCACACCTAGAGCGAATAAATGAAAATATAAATTTAATATTTCAATTCCTCGAGCGGAGATCGAACTATCTATCGATAATAAACTTAGGTGTACTTACCTATTATTTTACTGTATTTTTCTCAAAGTTAAATATTTATGTTATTTTTTTATATGTCTTGTGATCTATTACGAGTATATGAGTCACTTATGTGAAACAAGTAACAACCAATAATCTAGTTTGTTTTGCATTTAAATTTTACGTTTTTTTAATATAGGTAAAGCTACTACAATTTAAAAAGCAAACAAAAGCTAGATTATGTAACAAAGAAATAAAAAATTACATTAGTGCATTACCATTTATATTCACTCTTAAATTTAATATTCATAGATTATAATAATATTTTGTTAATAATTAATATTTATATTAATAAATACGAAATACAGTGCATTTTCTTTATAGAAAAAAAAATGCTTATCTTATAATAACAACTCCTATCACCTCTGAAAGTTTCAATTTTTAGGTTAAGTTACCACCTTTAATAAAGTCTATAAATAAATATTTTTAAATTATGTAATTTCACAATCATTACTAAGGATAAAAAAAAATTGGATGGTTTCTAAGAGACGCAGTGTCGAGCTTAACCATATATACCTACCTATATATAAAGCCTAAAAGTTTTTTCAAGCCTTTCCACATTTTAAACTCTTCGAATGTTTTAAAAGAACGCTGGAAACAATATAATTTAAATCAACACATATACTAAACATGAAATAAGAATATAAAAACAAAATAATAAAATATTGACTAACCATTTTTTCATTTTTATTTTTTAAATAAGTATATAGCATTGAGACAGAAGAGGTGTCATTTTAACTTCTTTAATATATTTTTAAATATGTTAAGTAGACGTTTATCAAAGGCAACTTACTTGTCTTATTGTCCTATATGCTATGGATAAGCCAGAGTGCCCTCACAGTAGTTACTACGCCATCCCGCTCTATTCTGAACAATTTGTTTCGACTCGGATTTGTATTGTACGAGTAGGTAGTATAGTTTATCTTACATGACGACGTGCTTGTGGCTGAGAAGGGCCGTCAGCGTAGTCTAGATCGTCCAAGGTCTCAATCAAGCCCCAGTTTATACAACGGTGCTTGCTGCCATTTCTTCTCTGCATGATGTCCATGATTGTGTGATCCAGATTGATGAGAAACAGTAGAGGTGAAAGTAGACAGCCCTGCCAAACACCTGCTTGATCCACGATGTTACCTAAAGGATTTCGTGCCATTTACGGGGTCTCTACCTTACAAAAACTATATTTGGCCCGTTATAAAGGGCACGAGGACCTTCACGTGACATCGTTTTTGTAGATGAAGATAAGAAAGTCCCTTATTTTTGGTTCTTATGTAAAGTCATAAAAATATCCTTATAGAAATACAAGATGCGGCGAATGGGAATCAAGAAGATACATTGCAAATTGAAGTTGCCGTGTAGATCTAGTGTAACCTGCATATTATCTAAATTCACAACCAATTTATATTTACACAATCTCAATACTCTTTTACAATTTTTTTATCAAATATTCTAGAATTTTAATAATTAGAAATAAAGAAATCTATTTCTTATTTACTCGATTTTTTTTATTGCAAATAAATTCAATATATTTAACATGAACAATAAAAGATAAAATAAAAAAAACCATAAATCTTAACAAGACCATCCGTGGCTCAGGTGGCACAAGTATTTGACTCTAAACGCGACTCTAGGAAATGAAATATTTAATATTTTAATTTCTTCGCTCTGGTGTCAAAGCAAAGCGCGGAGTTGAGAACCGCCACTCAACACATAACGCCTGGACAGCGTGAAGCTGATAAAAATCTTAACAAAGTTGTAATCGTATATTTCTCAAAATTTCCCTAAATCCAATCGTTCCTGAAAGCCATTCAAAATATAACCTTATTACTTTTATAAAAGATTCAAATTTCCTTATTCTGTATGTTGGCAGGATTTGCGGTTAGCAAATTCAAAATAAGAATCAGAACGCCTTGTCAGCAATTTGTTTTGAAAAGAGAACGCTTCTAATTCACAAACGCTAATGTTTAAAAAGTACTCGCACCGTCACGCGAACTGTTAAGACGTGTTTATTATATTAAAAAATGTTTTTGATTTTAATTTATTCCCAAATTAAAGTACAATGAAGTAAAAAAATGCTAAGTATCCATTTGAGGCCAGTCGTGGCGCAGGTGGACAAGCGTGTGACTGTATACGCGACTGGTTGTGGTTCGATTTCCACTCGAGGAAGTGAAATAATTAATATAAATATAATTCTGATGGCAAGGCAGCCACAAGATTATTAGGTCATAATTTATGTACGAGTATAGTTAATTCAGTGTTTTATTGTAGTGTGTCTAGATACTACCGAGTGACATTTTATTCTTTTACACTTAAATAATTTTTAAATTGCGGTGGCGTAGATCAAAAATTTAGCGGAAAATGAGGAACGGATTATCTAAATATGGTTCCCCCTGCCTAACCTACTATATGGGGGATACAGCTTGAATCTATTAAAGTTTGAATTGTAGATTTAAATCAGGTGTAGGTATATACCTACCTATATATATTCTAGTGTATAGTAATATAATACATAAATATAATATTCACGAAAATCTCAACTCAAATATGACCACGGCCTAACAAAATCGAAATTTGAATTTGAAAAGTTAAAAATGGCGCTTTCTAAAATGTCTTTTTTTTTGGTGTTCCGCTAAAGAGTGCGGCTTCTTAGGGAGCCAGTTATTTCCATAGCCAATTTGGCTTTGGTTTTGTAGAATCGCAGATAATATTAGACTTTAGTGTTCACTTATGATTGTAGCCACAGATGTTTTATTAACAAAGGATAGGCAGTCTGACCATTTAATAGTAGATAATTGCTAATCCCTGCAACAATGAAACGATAGTGTACCTCATTTTAGCTTAGCTTTGGGAGCTTATTATCAAAATTTTGTATTAGGTTGAATTTTAAGTTCACGAGCAATAAAATTTTAGTATATTTTGTATTAGTATTTACTTGTTAGTAAAAAAATATGCACTAAAACAAATTAATTTTTTGATAACATTTAAAAAATATTTTTATTCAAATAACCAAATGTTAATTATGTATAATATTTTTTATGGATGTATTTAAATATTGAAAAATAATAAAAATTAGACGTAATAATACTATTTTTTATATTTTAAACCTTATAACTTTATATTTTATGAAAGCCTCTAGAATTCGGCGGAAAGTGGGGAACGGAGTATCTTAACACTAGGTTCCCTCTGCCTACTCTGCTGTGCGCGGGATACAGCGTAAAGCTGATTTATTTATTAAAACCTAGATTCAAAATCCCAAAATAATGTTTTGAAATACAACAAAAATTTCAACATAAGAGACCCTAATAAGGAGCATAAAGCACCATTTTTATTTTTTTAAAGCATTGTTTTCAGAACGATCACGCGATAACTGGCCGCGGGGAAGGCGCGAAACAATCGAATTCGCATTCGAATTTTGAATTTGGCCGTCATATCGCACGCGACGCCATGACGACGTGATGTAATTTTATATATATTTTTTACATTTTTTATAGTTTGAAAGACATTTATTTAATAAGTTGTTATAGTTGGGTAATTTCATATCTGAGTAGTGAATAAATATTATTGAGCGTAGGTGGAAATATATAGACTAAATGTAGAATTATGAAATACATTATTATTGAATATATCAACAACAAGAATATTTACACAGGTATTAAGATGGAAACAGAGAACCTAGAGCAAGGAGGATCACTCTGCTAACCACATTTCGTAAAATAGAGTTGTTATAAAACTAGATAGAGGCCAGTCGTGGCGCAGCGGCACAAGGTGTGACTGTTAAACCCACTGGTTGTGGGTTCGATCCCCACTCGAGGAGAGGAAATATTTACTTAAATTTATATTTCCATTTGTTCGCTCTGGTGTCGAGGATAAG
>DWAL01000621.1:0-10213 GCA_018230405.1 Heliconius hortense
TCCCTCTGCCAACCCTGCTGTGTGCGGGATACAGCGTGAAGCTGATTTATTTATTCTAAAATTGTTTGCAATATTTTAAATTAAGCTATATTTTTTTTATACAAAAAAATATTTTAATTAAAGCGTTCTTGTAGGTACACAAGCCGTTTTAATTGAAATTTTTGGCGGTAGTTATATAGATATTTTTAATTTCATATTTTTCGGATGTAACGTTATTATAGTAATTTTGTATATTTTTTCGAGGAAGGATTTTCATTTATCCTATATAATCAATAGTTCAAACGCACAACTAAGCAATAAAGTGAGTTTTATGTGCGATAAAATAACGTATCGAGATCAACATAAACAATATTTTATGGGCGTGCATTCCGCTAAATTTTATTTATATCGTTTTCGGTTTCTTTTTGACTTGTTATAGTGCTGATATTTACCGCATTTGATCTGTATTGATTTACCAATGTATGTATTATATGATTTTCGAGAAATTTATTATGTGTGTGTAGTACAAGGGAACACATAGAAAAAATGTCACATAACGAAAAAAAAAAATATTGTGAAGTTATCTCAAAAGTCGATATGAGAGACAAAAATGTAAAGATAACACATAGTGACCAAGATTCAATTATAGATTAGCCGTATCGTTGCATCACACGATATGGGCCACGTGAATAAATAAACACCATTACTTTGTACAATGAACATAATCCCTGTTCTGATACATTTCCAAAATTGAGTCGAACATAATAACGGGCGGTTACTTTAGCCGGATCGTTTTTTTTTTTTTCAGAAATCGTTTTTTTTTCATGTTGTAATAATAACTTAAGGCTCAACAATAGACATACATCAATTCAAGTGTCAAAAACTAACATCTGCGTCGCCCGTTGTAAACACAGCAAAATAGTGAGGGTTCCAGTACAGCATCCTGGGGGACTCAGCCAGTGTTTATAGCTCATTATTATTGTGCGTTGCTTTAAAGTAGCTGAGAATGACACACTCAACCCATTCATATAACATGCTGAAGCCTAGAAAGAGTCATTGTTTTGTAAATTTAAAATAATGCCAACCACTTATGGTTAATTTAAGTGAGAGTACAACGTGTGTGTTGTAAAACAAAATAAATTTTAATTATAATACAATAACAACCCGCCAAGCTCTTGTGTTATAATTTTATTTTGTTTACATCTCTTAGATTTTTTTATAAACACTTTATTATATAGAAAGACTTGAACAAAATAGAATCGAAAAATATTTATAGATACTAGTAGTAAGTTGAGAAGAATAGTTATATTGTGTTTATAATATATGTATTTATGTGAATTCGAAGATTATATAGAGACAGGGTTAAGATCTCTGTAAATTTTATATTTTCACTCTTAATTACAAAAATATTCATAAAAAATGTAACCACAATCGAAAAAAGATATAATATTACTGTTTATAATAAAATATTTTTGTTCAATAGGTTCAGTTAATGGAGGCCTAAGTGATGACTACATGAGCAGTGGTGAAGCGCCGTATATTATAGAACAACCACTAGACGTGACGGTAGCCCGACATCAACCTGCAACATTAAACTGCAGGGCAGGCGGATCTCCATCGCCAACTATAAGATGGTACAAAGCTGGGGTTCTCGTAGTATCAGACACACACAGAAGTCTTCTACCTGCAGGAGGACTTTTCTTCCTTAGAGCAACGCATGGAAGAGCTCATTCAGACGCTGGAGTATATTGGTGTGAGGCCACCAATCCTTATGGAACGGCAAGGAGTCGAAATGCTACACTACACGTAGCTGGTAAGTTTTTTATTTTAGAAAAAATAACGAAATATTAAATAAATCCTATAACTGGATATATTTTCATTAAAAAACTATTTTTTTCGATTTCCGTAGTTCTTCGAGAAGAATTTCGCTTAGGACCAGTTACCACTCAGACAGCGCAAGGGGAAACTGTGATATTAGAATGCTCCCCTCCACGAGGTTCTCCAGAACCAACAGTTTATTGGAAGAAGAATGGCCAAGTTTTGCCTTTCGATGGAGATTCCAGGTAATTTGTTACATGCATGAATATATGTAAGATTTAACTTAAAATAATAGAATATGGCTACTTACACCAGAATGCTTTTGTCGGATGAATAATTTATGTGAACACTAAACGACTGTTAGGAACTAACTTCGGATTGCGGAAATCTAGTAAAGTTGGCAGATATATTAAAATGTGGAGCTCTGGGATATCAAATGAAAGTTACTCGCCAGTTCGACAGAGCGCACTTAACGTAAAATCGAGGGTAGTTGGTAAGAGCACTTGGAGTTAAATGGGATAGTGGAAACGCGATAGTCTTGTGAATCTCTACTGAATCAAGTAGCATATCATCAAATTTCTTGTGTGGAATATATTTTACTAGCGGCTCAAACGCGGCTTCGTTCGTATACCGCCTATTATACTTTTATTATGCTGCATTTGCCAACGGATACATTCAATAATGAAGAATTTGTTTTTATAATGCTGAGAATTTATTTTTATTAGATATTTTCTCGAAAAGCATACATCTTATCTTCATAATTTTTTCTTGAGGATAACTTTCGCTCGTAAGTTTCAATATGCATTTCCATTAAAAATCAGTAAAATAGCACCTTGCTATTTTCAATATTTTTTTTGTCACAAAATGCCTTATTGTGACTTATTTATAAAACATAAGCATACGGTGTCGTGGACTTTTTTTAGAACTAACAAAATAGAATATTTTTGTGTTACAATGTACTTTCATTTATTTTACTATTTTTGCAGCGCACGCGCTTAAAGCAATTCGATGGCGTTCATTATTATTGTTATTTCGTTATTTAAGGCTAACTAAAACTTACACCGTAGCGTTATTGTCTTTCATACAAAACAAAAAAAAAGTTAATCGGACTAGTAGATCCAGAAATCTTAGCATTTAAACAATTAAATAAACAAACTCTTCTACTATATTATAGTATAGATATATTGTATTTTTATTCATTATACAATGACAAGGTATCAAGTATACATAAATAATTATGTATTACTATAAAAGAGTATAATATTTCGAGAGTAATTTGTAAAGAGACATAATTATGTTTTTTAAATATGAAACAGGCCATTTAAACTATACGTGTTAATAGCAACAATATTTTTAAGCAATTTACACCTAATTGAATATACTCGTAGCTGGGACATGCTTTCTTATTTATTTAATAACAATCTTCGCTGACTTCAAATTGAATTTTGCCAGTAATTTTATTGCCCAATTCATTTCCATTCGTTGTCTATGAATTTTTATGAGATATGGCGTTAGGTAACATCTTGAGGGCATAGTGTGTGTATGGCGAAGCATAAAAATAATTAACAGTAGGGAGAGTACATCAAAGTCATAAAGAAGGGGATATTTGAAGAGCTCGACAAGCAATCAAGTAAAAATCTGAATAGTTGTGACTCACCGGACCCTTTATTAAATGTTAATTTCCTATTGAATTATTCCGCCCAATATTTGAATGACTTTGTTACTTTTGCTTTATTCAAAGTAACGAATATGAAATTAATAATTACATTGCATATGGAGAATTAAAGCCCCGTTTATTTATTTATTTAGAATGCATCTAGTAGACGGAGGTAGTCTCGTAATACAAGACGCGAGGCAAACTGATGCTGGCAGATATCAATGTATTGCAAGGAATGCAGCTGGTACAAGAGAATCTGCAATTGCTACTTTAAGGATTCATAGTAAGTTATTAAAAGTATTAATTATCAGCAGTAATTTATTAATAAGTATTTCATATTTCGTCTAAATAATATTTTATAATAAATTTACAAAATATAATAATTAAAATTAATTTGTATTGTACAGTTAAGCCTTACTTAATTGCTGGCCCAGAGGATGTTGTGGCACAAACTGGAGGAAGTGTAACTTTCCAATGTAGAGTGGGAGGTGATCCTCTACCTGACGTACTCTGGAGGAGGACAGCCGGTGGTGGTAACATGCCACTCGGGCGTGTCAAAGTCCTTGACGATAGGAGCCTCAGGCTCGACAATGTTGTTTTAGCAGACGAGGGAGAATATACGTGTGAAGCTGACAATGCTGTTGGAGCAGTTAGTGCAAGCGGATACTTGACCGTTCACGGTAAATAAGTCTTTATTTGAAAATAGCCTCACTTTTTCTTGATTTAGTTGTATTTTGTTTTATTATATTAAATTCTCATAATTTTATATGTAAAATTGCATGTATACATGTAAAATGTTGTTATATTTTTTTATCATAGCCATAGTAGATATTAAAATATTAGCCTTATGTAGATAGATACAACTCATTATTATTTTTTTCAGATCCTCCCTCAGTTACAATGAAGCCAAATTCCGTAATTGTTGAGAGTGGTTCAACAGCCACATTTACATGTACCTCTACAGGTAAACCTGAACCGACTATGTATTGGAGTATCGAAGGTAATAGAACTATTATACTGCCGGGTACATCGATACAAAAATATCACGCTTCATCGGTATCAGATGGTATAACAATATTGACGATCAATAATACAAATAAAAATATTAGTGGAAGCACAATAGTTTGTGCGGCGGTAAACTTTGCTGGCAGTTCGTTTGTTAGAGGAAAACTAACCGTGACGTCAGACGATGACCGCCCACCGCCAATCATAACAAGCGGCCCCTCTAACCAAACGTTACCTATTAAATCAATGGCAATTTTTCCTTGTGCGGCAATCGGTGAACCCGAACCTATTATTGCTTGGTATTTTGAAGGAGAAGCTCTAATACAAAATCATCGAAGGAACATCTCTAGTGATGGTACACTCATTTTAAGAGATTTAGACAAAACTGACAGCGGCACGTACACATGTGTCGCTTCATCTCAACATGGAAAATATGTATGGAGTGGAGTGCTTCTCGTTGACAGTCCTATTAATCCGAATATTCATTTCTTTAGAGCAGCAGATACTTCTGCTCTACCAGGACCACCAACAAAGCCACAAGTTTATAATATCACAGACACAAGTGTAACTATAACTTGGAATCAAAATAACAAAATAGGTTCTTCTTCAATTCTCGGATACCAAATAGAAATGTTTTCGAGAGAAACATTATTGGGTAATAATACTCCTAGAAATTCTCGCGGATGGATTGTGGTATCTAAGAGAGTCCATCAAACGCATTATATAGTGAAATCATTAATCCCTGGTATAACATACATGTTTATTGTGAGAGCCGAAAACTCTCATGGACTATCCGCACCAAGTCAACTATCGGAAGCGGTAACAGTTGGTGAAGATAACAATATTTTATGGGAAGGAGGAATATATTCTAATAACACTGAATTTAAAAAGAACATTATGACAGACAATATCGTCGAATTAATAGAGGCAACACCCATAGATTCTAAAACTATTAAACTCATGTGGGAAATATTAAACTTCTTCCATTTAGAAGGACTATTTATATACTTTAGAGCACTTGACAATAAAACTACTGAATATGAAATGAAAACAATATTGCATTCGAATGACGTATCTGGATATGAAATCACTTCACTAAGAAAATATACGAGATATGAATTCTTCCTTGTGCCATTCTATAAAAAGTTCGAAGGGAAACCCTCTAATTCTAAAATAACCGAAACACTGGATGATGGTAAGTTTTTAAAACATAATTATATTATTGATTTTTATTTTTTCAGCAGTTGGTAGCTATATTAATTTATATTTCCATTGTTTTAGTTCCCGATGGCCCTCCAACTAATATTGAAATGTTTATTTATAACACAACGACAGTTCATTTAAAATGGTATCCTCCCGAACCGCATTTACAAAATGGAGCGATTATAGGATATAATGTTGTTCTGAACTGGCTTGATATACCAGCCAATAAGTCAATGGTTGCCATAAATACGACTGTACATCAGGCTACGAGTTTGATAATGACTAATCTAACATCGGGTGTAAGCTATTCGGTCCAAATAGCCGCTGAAACTATTGTTGGCTTGGGGCCATTTTGTCAAAAAGTGTATTTAAACATCGATTCTCGGTCTGTTGGATTAGACCCATTATCGAGGTAATTAAACAACATATGAAAGTTTATTTTTGATTTATATCGGCTATTAAGAGACAATTAGACATGCCTTTATAATATCAAATCTGCCGCGCCGTGGCCGCGTTAACACAATGGCTATAAGCGCGAGTGTTGTGGGTTCGATTCCCAATTGGGGAATGAATTATTTTAATTTCTTCGCTCTGCTAACAAGACAAAAAGTGGCGTTGTGTTCCGGCACAAAATAGGCAATGTCTCGAATATTAGGCGGAGAGTGAATGTCACGTGCTTTCTCTCCTAAATGGGGAACTGAAATGGAATTAAAAATAATAAATGTATTGTTGTAGATATCCCGTAAATGGCGAAGTATCGATTGTTGCTGGAGACTTTGTAATGGAAACTTGGTTCTATTTTTTGATTGGAGCTATCGTTTTATTTAAAATCGTTATGATAGGAGGAATCATTTATGTTCGAAGACATAATATTTTCGCAAAAAAGTCAGCCCTGCCAAATATATACGGTAAGAGAAAAAAACACATGTTTATTTTTTTCGCATATGTGAAGTTGAAAGTTTATGTAAACAATACGTCGTTATACATCACTTACTTTCAAATACTTACATTTTCCCTAGAATCAGAATCAGAATTTCAAAATTAAAAACATTCCACGGGTGTCGTAGGGTGGCAAGGGTGCCGAGCGTTTGTTTGATGGAGGCTTTACCATGCGAGGGGCGGGAGGGTACTAGATTACTTTCAAGTTGAAAGGTAGCACGAGCCCTCTCTTCCTAGCACTGGATCTCTTTCATTTTACATTCACGTTCGTGGCACAAAGGAATGATACAAATCCGAAAAATAAAAACTCAGTAAATGTAAATGTTTTTATTTTGTTTCCTTGAGGCAATTCGTTTGTTGATTCACCCAGTTACCTTTAAGCCAATTTTATTCACTTTATTTGCGGGTAGAATTTATAATCCTTAATTTTCCGGATATCGTTTAAATAAAATATATAATAGTAAACTTTTCATAGACGAAGTAAATTATTTGTTTTAGACTCCAATGGCACTAGCTTGGTGACTCAAATGAATATAAAGGCGGCTGTTTCCCTATCACATCCACTCAGTAGCTGTTATAACAAAAACACTGTAACCAAAACTGAATCACTTTTGTGGATGGAAAATCAGCCAGGATTATGCATGTCCAGTAGTCAAACAAATCAAAGCAAAGAGAAAACAAATTCTGAGTATGACAAAGTTGCCCAACAGTTGCCTGAATATGCCGAAGTAACGGCTTCCAGAGTAAATGGCAATGAATGGAATACAAGCAAAACCGCAACATCGCCCGCAGCGTATGCCTCGGTTACACTCGTAGCCAACACAAGGCAGTGTGTTAGTTCTTTGGTAAGTTTTTATTTATTTTTAATTGATAAATATAAAAATGTATCATAAAAAAATCTATTAATTGAAGCCAATTGTGGCGTATGGGCATAAGCATGCGACTGTAAACGCGCCCGGTTTTGGATCTGATTTAAGGTGATTTCTTCGCTCTGGTGTCAGGGCAAGGCGGCGCGTTAAATTCCACTATTCAACATGTAATGTAAATGTAATGTAACTTCGGCGAAAAGGTAGTAGTGTTTTGACATTACGATCCCTCTGCTTACCTTGCTGCATGCGGGATACAGCGTGAAGCTTAAAAATAAAACCTCTTTTTATATTATTATTATTTCATTTCTATTAGGGATGGTTTCCTCCTGGGAGTAAAAACGTCGATAATTATGACAATCGTTACGCACCAGAAGAGGAACTTTACCCTGCGAGTAATGGTGGATATTATAATCGTAACGTATACAGCGAAAAATATTTCCAAGGGCACCCAAACGTTCTTAAGTTTTATGACTTGCCTTCATTAGATAAAACTCAAAAAGCTCAACTCAGGTATAATCAGAGCTTAGAAGAGAGAAAAAGTGATAAAAACGTTAAACCAGATGTGACACAATCATTGATTGGTAGAAGTTATAGAAAAAATTCTGAATCAGAGACTACATATAGAGCATTCGGTGAAGATGATTCAGATGATGACAATTACGGTGATGACGGCGGTTACGATGAACTGCAAGCTATGCAACCGCAAAGACAAAGACCTAAGCATCAATACGAGCGGCCTAATTTTGACAACGACCCTACTAGAACGTTGGCGCGGCTGACGTCTTTCAAACATGGACAAAGTGTACTGAACGGGACGCAAGGCTCCCATGCGCCTGTTCACCCTCCCCCTGCTCCACATCCGCGGGTAGACTCGGTGACGCGGTAGTATCACGCCTTGCCGGTTTTCGGCGACCTGTGCCAAACAGACGTATAGACCACTAAAGTGCACTGGGTAGTGAAGTTTTTGCAGGTATAAGTGTTCTTAAACTATTGTGAAGTGTAAAAAAATGAAGATTTTTTTCGTGTCCAGTTCTTAAATAAAATCGTACTTCTTACTAATTTTGTTATAATACCAGTGAATTATTATTTTTGAGCTTAATTGCTTAATTTTTATTTGAATAACTTTGTGTACTGAAGCTTTATTGCGTATTATAAATATTTATTATGTTATAAATATCGTAGCTAGTCTTTTGTAATGTTAAATTTGTAAATGATGTACAGAACTATTCTTAGATTACTTAGAAATCTTATTATAATTATAATAAATGTGGAAATTTAAGAAAAGTTTAGATTTTATCCTTTTATTTAGTGAATATAACAATATGATGTAGTCCGTCGAATATCAGTAAACGAATTTGTGACCTACTTATCATTAGCTTAAGTCTAAACTTATGTAAACGCTTGGCAATAATTTAAATAACATTGGAAATTCACAGTAGTGTAAATAATGATTTAGATAAAATTTCTAGTAATGTCAAAATGATTAGTCATCTCTACATATAAAACAAAAGTAGCTATAATATTTTCTTTAAATATAATTTAACAATGGATAAATCCAAATATGCAAAAATAGCTGGCATGCATAAAAATAGCATAACGTTAGCTAAAAATGCCTAACAGAACGGCACTAATGTATTAATAAGTTATGTTTTCATATAATAGATACTCTAATTTCGTGTGCCATAACATGTTTCCTAAATTATAACAAAGTAACATTGGAGTTGTGAGATAAAAATTCAAATCTTTTATGAGAAAAAAGGAAAATTTAATCTACGTAAGTTATGTGATATGTATAGTCACTTGTTATAAAAGATAGCACTACTTGTATCATTGCATATCATCTGTAGGTACGTAATTACGTATTGTTATAATGTGACGCTTCTATATTATAATATGGTTAAGTTGTTCATCCCGTGGCCACATGTAGCGTTGGTTGTAGACTATTTGCAAATATATTTTTCTTTAATAATAGAGTTAATTGGAACCAATTACTAAGAATACGTAATAATTTTATAAAAAAAATAAATAATCCCCTAACTATATATTGAATACAGATACACAAAATTATAATTATGCACTGAATGTGTAATACGTAATACGTTAAATGTGGCCATAATCTTGTAAATAATATGTACAATCAAATCTTAATGCCTAAAAATAATTAAACTCGTAAACTTATATATTTATTCTCTAATTTTATAATTTGATCACGCGATTAAAATCTAAATCATTAAAATGTATAATTTTCATTATATTTATTTTATTAGTGTAACGTAATTTGAATTATTAGTTGTATTAAAAAAAAAACATATGTAAAATATCTTCTAGTTCCTATTTTGGCACACTGTTCAATTGAAAGATTTATCGTAAGCATCAGGCAAGCTTCCAATATTTAAAGCAAACATTTACATTCGTTGTTTTTATTTATTCTTCATTAATTTTCATAATTTAATGTTAGAAGTTAACATTTTTCATTTAGCTCTATAAATATGTATAAAATTCAATAGTATGTACAATATATTTTTTCCTGTATGAGGGATATTTGGCTTATAATTTATATATTGTATTATTGCTAAAGTATTATGAAACACATAGAAATATTTTTTCGATGCAAATCTGTAAAATTTATAGCTAATATAGATGTAACAGTTAAAATAGCAAAGCAATAAATACGTACGTTGGCGTTCAAATTCCGCCACTCAACACGCAATGCCTCCAGAAATTGGCGGAAAGTGGGGAACGG
>DWAL01000622.1:0-10212 GCA_018230405.1 Heliconius hortense
AAATTTAAGTAAATATTTCATCTCCTCGAGTGGGGATCGAACCCACAACCAGTAGATTTTACAGTCACAATCCGTGCCGCGGCGCCACGACTGGCCCCAAAAAAAAATTATAATAGAATTATAAGTAGACAATAAGTAGTCACATTTTGAATAATCTTAAAATTAATGCTGAAAATTGACAAACAGTTGTCCCAGTTCTAACTTCTGCATTAGTAATTAATTTAATAGCCATAAAATTGCATATCATCTATTATATTCAATGTTATGGCCGCCCAGATTTCCTTCAGCCAAAAGTTTAAAATATTGCTTTGGTTGGTGGCGGAGTTTAATATCGCGCTTTGCTAATTTGAAGCGGGTCAAGTTACATATTATAAATATATACATTGGTCAACGAAAACATTACTTCTTTATACTAACTTAACTACTTTACTATAAACAACTTATACTAAAGCGGGATTCCTATATATATAGTTTTTTTGGTTGGACAATTGTGATTTTTTGTCAAATTTACCAAATCTTAAATTTGTATTCGTGGGGTAAAATCAGGATAGATGCCAATTTTGAGATGCCCCACTTTCTAATAATCCTATTTACAAAAATAAAATTTGAGAATACGTTTCTTAAATATGTTCTACATGTGCATCCTATTCTTTTGAAACTTAATTTGTTATGTAAGGCGTATTCTATTCGCTTTTATGAGCGAATATAATATTTGCAGCAGACGCGTAAAAATGCTTGAAAATTTTAAATTCATTCCTTGCGAATGCTTTGAAGATCTGTCAACCATACTGGCCTCTGCTTACCAGTTACTCTAGGGTAGTGAGAAGCTCGTGCAAGTAATTGGTGAAAGATCCGCTGATATGACACATAATAGAGAAACAATGAGCTACCAATAACAATTAAAAGTGTGACAAACCCGAATTATTAAACCTGTTTACCACTGGAATCACTAATTTACACAGACAAATTTTTTTCATACATAAATATTGTTTTAATTTACGGATGGAAAATATTCGATCGACAGAATATAAATCTTCTTGAAAAGAGTATTGTATTTATTTTCAAGAAGATATAATTTTTTATCGCTGTCACGCAATAAATTTTAGCATATAGGGTAGCAAACTAGCGTGTTCCTTTTTGAATAAAATATAAGTCATATTATAATTATTTATAAGTTTAAACTTAAATTTGTAAAGTTCACATTCTGGTAATCAATAGTAATCTAATTTAATTCACTACTATAATGACACCACGATCCTTTATATATCTACATCATCTCATTTATTTTGGTCAGACCGAGAGAACCTACTACTGAAACAAGTATTTCAACATTTTGACCGAAGCTGATAATCTGTTAAAAAAATAATAAAAAATTGAATAAATCAGCTTCACGCTGTATCCCGTACACAGCTGGGTAGGCAGAGGGAACCTAATGTAAAGTAATAGAAGCACTCCATTGCCCATTTTCGCCTATGAGTGGCGGAATTCAACGCCGCGGCTTGCTTCAAAACCAGAGCGAAGAAATGAAACTATAAATTTAAATAAATATTTCATTTCCTCAAGTGGGAACCGAATCCACAACCAGTCGCGTTTACAAGCACATTTTGTGCCCCTGCACCACGACTGACCCAAAAAAAAGTAACAATAAAAAAAATTATAATAGAATTATATTGTAATGTAACAATGGTAAGAACCAAACAAAAAATCTTATTATTTTACAGTGGGGCAACCCTCCATGTAGGAAAGCATTTATCCCCAAAAAAGGATTCAACGAAAAGCTAAATGCTGTAAAATTTGTAATTGATAAGTCAAAAAAACTAATTAATAATTCAATATAGAGATTGTAAACTGGGTAAATTCAAAGAAATTACTCTTATTAAATATATATTTCTGAAACTGCCTCCCAGCTTTTTCAAAAGGAGGGCCATCTATCCTGGTTTTACCCTATGTCAAGGAAAAGCTCATCGCGCAAAACAAACAACTCTTGTTAAGTCGGCACTTAATTATTTCTTTAAAGTTTAGCCCAACTATTGTGGTTCTTCAACAGATGTTCCAGATTTAGCATATTCAAGAACGTAAAGTATCCTAGACTTCTTACACTAGTGCTACTTATGGTGTCAGTCAATCTTCATTATCAATTATAGCCTAGATCAGAAATGCAGTCAAATGAAATCAAGTTTCTAGATTATTAATAATAAAAATCTGTAAATTATTTTAGGTTACATAAGGAGGATAATAATATATCGGAACTGTGCAGCGCGCAGTGCCAATACCTATGCGGGTAATGTGTTTTTTATATCTACACATCTCCCGAACAAATTGTTAACGAACAAAATTAATCAAAACAATAGCTAATAATAATATAATTGTTTGCGATATTTTGATATTTTCTTGTTCTATTGTTACAACTGCTTAGTTGGGCTAAGTTACTTTCCTATATTATTTAAATAAAGACATCATCTTAGATAATAATTGGGTCAGTTTCGAATCAGATCACATATAAGTACCAAACTCTATATGTGATCTTATTCAAAACTAATCCAATTGCACTGTTTGTATGTTAGAAATTTATATATTACTTGAATTTTAAAATGACAATCGTTTTTTTTAGCGAACTAACCCGTCAACGGCAGCAGACGGCGTTGAAGCCAGTAGCTGGACCAAGTAACGATAAGTACGTTTGTAATAATAATAGTAATTGGCATAAATATGTTATATTGAGGGCGGTCGTGGCGCAGAGGTACAAGTGTGTGCTTGTAAACGCGACTGGTTGTGGGTTCGATCTCCACTCGGGGAAATGAAATATTTATTTGAATTTATATAATTTATATTATATTTACATTTCTTCGTTTTGGTGTCGAGGCAAAACGCGGCGTTGGGTTATGCCACTGAGCACGCAATGCCTCCGGAAAGTAATGAACGGAGTGTCATAACACTAGGTTCCCTCTGCCTACCGTGCTGTGCGCCGAATACCTACAGCGTGAAGCTGATTTATTTTGATTCATAAATATGTTTCGTCGAAAATTAATAATTTAACGAAATGATGTATTGGTACACACATGTACGTAAGTCTCCATAAATATTTGTATTAATTGTAAAAAAAATTTGTTATAGTAGAGACACAGCTGCAGCGACGAAGCGTGATAATAATATTACACGTAAGAGGTAGGTATCTACTGAATATTAAGTTAAATGGATAGAAAAAGGTAATCCAGATATCTGTTCTCTCAGGAATTAAATACATGGAGATTTTTTTGTTTACTCATAAACCTAGTTTAAGTTACAGATAAAAAACAAAATAAAAATTAAAAGTGATGATTTTGAAAAGCTGAAAATAGGTAGATACGGACCACACATCTGTAGTGTTTAGTTAAAATTTTAATTAAAAAAAAAACATAACAACATAATGGATTGAAAATAATATTAATTGACATTAACTTAATTATATTATATTCTTTATTGCACTTTACTTACTTTACTTATATCACATGAGTAGAACGTACTAGGCAGCTAGCGAAATTTCAATAAAGAACTTGGTACCTACTGCGAAATGCGTTGCGACTGTTGTCAATTCTAGCCTTCTCGTCACCATAAATCGCTTAGTTAGTAAAAGATGTGTTATTTTAATGTAATGGATAATTATAATTAATATAAAATTTTTAATGACGGAATATATAAATATTTAGTAAAATTAGTACCTATATGTACGTACTATAGATAAGTCTGCCTCCATAATATTATGTTTTGTTTGACTCTAGATATCTCGCCAGACGCCGAAAACTGCATATAAAACTTGCTTCGCCAGAAGCAATATTTAATGGTCATGGAGGCAGACTTATCTACAGTACCTATAGGGACTATAGATAAGTTTGCCTCCATAATATGTTTTGTTTGTTTCTAGAAAACTCGCTAAACGCCGAAATCTGCGTGTAACTTTTGCTTCAACAGAACAAATTTCTGACAATTCAGAAAAGAAATCTCCGTCGTTCGACTCATCTACGAGCAGCGATTAAGTTCGTAGTCAAGTCTATGTTCAACATTATATTTGCTGCTTGGTGTTGTAGTTGTTTCCATAAATGTAATAATTAGCTTTGATTCGTTTAAAATCTATTTAATTTATATTTATATATTTCAGAATTAAAAAATTACGAATTTGATGAAAATTTGGAGCTTTCACTAAAATGATATAGTGATAGTTTATTTTAAATGTCTTAACTTAATTTATGACGTAGAAAAGGAACGCCGAAATTACATTACTTTAATAACATTATATATTAATGTTACTATTTTGGATAGAAAATATATGTGAAAAGATGGTTTGTCCAAAAAGTAATTTTGTTGTTTTACGAAAAATAATTTTGTTGTTTTACGTCTATTACAAGTGAATATAAATTTAATATAATATTTTTTTAACAAAAAATAAATCGGCGTCCTTATTTACATCATAACTGGGAAATTTTATAAGCATGTACTTATAAAGAATCTACATACACAAAAATATTGTTGCTATAACCATAAGATTGTTTTTTAATAAAATAAGAAACAAAAAAATATTTATAAATCAAATAAATAAATCATCAATATATATGATGTACCTACTCTATATATATTTTTACTAAAAACTTTTTTCATGGGTGTTTAGCTATAAAAGTGTCGTGTCGCTGTGGCAGTCTGCCTGACCGATTGATTGTGAGTTCGATCCTCACTCGTGGAGATGAAATATAATATTTACTTAAATTTATATTTCCATTTCTTCGCTCTGATATAGAGGCAAAGCGCGGCGTTGAGTTCTGCCACTTAACACGCAATGCCTCCAGAATTCGGCAGAAAGTGGGGAACGGAGTGTCTTACAGTACAGCGTGAAGCTGATTTTATTTATTTTTGTTAGCTATAAAATAAGACTTTCAATACTTACTTTTGCTATACATTTCTTATAAATATTACATTAAGCTTACGAATTCCTGAACTTTTGACTCCTTTGAAAGAATATCTGATATACTTATACTTACACCTACTCTTCTAAAAACGTTTAGACTTAAGTTACATTAAACAACACTTTGAGAACTAGTAAAAAATATATCTTTTTAAGTTTATATTTATTACTTGTTAAAATTTTTGAAGCTTAGTCTAGATGTCATGATGATCTCAATATTGCGATATGCTACTACTTAATAATTATAGATCGATGTGTTTGAACGTTCGTACTAGTATACCTACTAGGTAGCTTTTTTCTTAAAAATATATATTTGATAATCTGTGTCCCGCATTTATTTATTACATTATAGAAAAGACCTATAAAAAGGGAGCTTGATTTGATTTGAAATCGTCCTTTGTAGTTGTGAATATGAAATATTGACTGTATTATTAAATTATATATACATATGAGATGTTATTCTAAATGTTTACAAAATTAAATATATAATAATTTGTTAAATGTTATGCTTAACTTAACTTAAACAATATATTTATGTAATAAATTATTGAATTAATAGATCCGCCACATGTTGTCCACTGCGGGTGAAGCTGAGCGAAGCTAAGTTGCGCAAATTTTACGAAATTTTAGCCAAAATTTTGCGAAATTTTCTGTTTTTTTCCGAACGCGCTGAGTTAAGTTAGGCAATCTGTGCGCGTGAATTTCAAAACGTTCCACAGTTTAACTCTATGGGACACATTTTGACCATTTACTCAAAAACTACAATTACAATTATCACCAAACTACTTCGCTGGGACCATCGTGTCGTCCACAACGTACCTGCAAAATTTCGAAGCAGTGCGTTTACCGGTCTAGGAGGAGTAGCATAACCTCCAAACACACTTTTGACCAGTAAGAACTTCGCTTCGCTCAGCTCAATAAGTAAAAAAAAAAATTGTTTCATTAACAATGCTATATAAAAATATGTTAACATAATAAATAAATGTTTTTATAAGATTTGTCTTTTCATAACCCTTAAAGTTGCACTGGCATCATATATTCTTAATGTCAATGAGTCATGGCCACCCTGAAGTTAGCTATAGATGGCTTCGGATAGATTTGATTAAAAGATTTTTTTTCTCACTTTCAATTATTTTATTCCCTCCGGGGCGCAAAAGTTAAGACTCGCGACCGTACTGTACATTTTTTTTTTATTTTTTCTCATCAGATTACTGACGGGGTCGAAAAAAGTAAAGCAGGTATAGCTGAACAAAAAAAAAAAGATATAATATGTGATATAATCTATAAAATTTAAAAAGAAAAAAAAAGAAACCTTAGGTAAACTTAAAGTAGGTACCTAACATTAATAATTATGTAACCTTACAACAGTGCCAGAATGTAGGTTATTTTTTTTATATCTGTCTTTAGTAAGGGCTCCCCTGCTAACTTCACCCACCAACGCTAGCTTGCTTCGTACGCTGAAACGACGAAAAATAACGATGTTTTCAGGATAAATCTATCTAATATATCTAATCTATCTAAATATACCTACTTCCGATATACTGAATATTATGTACGAATTGTAAAAAAAAACTGATAATCGTTAAAGATCTCAAAGCATTGTTTTTCAATAAGAAATAGCAAATACAAAAGTTTATGTGACCAATTAGTTATTTCTAAGGAGCCCTGTAAAATTTAATAGGTCCCGGCTAATTCTTTTTTTTTTTGGAAAATCTTATATTTATGATTTTTTCTACCTGACATTATCACGGTCTAATTGCTAGTGTCTGCCTTCTCAATTAGCCTACTCAACTTTACACCGACTTCCACCTCCTGGGTATCCTGCATCACTACATCCAGCCAGCTTCATTGGGTACCCAGGTGATCTAACACCAGGGTGAGATATAGCAAGGCTTTTCCTCCCGACATAATTCTAATGATCTGAGTATCGTCAGATCTTACCGCCTTCTCGTTTGACAATTTCGATTTTTCAATTTCGTCAAGTTTGATTTTCGTTTAGGATTATAGGAGCAATAGAAAGTTAGGTTAGGTTAGTGGAATTGAAGACTACACAGATCTGAGTGTTGAGCAGCTTGTGGAAGTACATAGCTTCTCCATCTCTCCTTAACAGAGGTATGGTATGACTACAAAGCAGCTTGCCCTGGATACATCTAACGCAATGATATTTTGCGATATCTTGAGTCGCTTTATCCCGAACACGTGCCAATTTTGTGTATCTCTAAAATGATCAATACACGCTACAGATCTTTTGCTGGCACTTTTCGCTATTGTTTTCCATTCTGGTTTTAGGACAATTCAATGCATTCATTGAGGATCACTCCCTGTACCTTAACATTCCACCACCAAGTCTCAGTGTCGAAGAAAAGATAAGATGACTTCCCTATAAATGCCAAGAATCCTTACCTTCCGTAATGACTGCTGACTGTCCTCAGTCCCAAGCAGCCTGAGCAATTTCGATATTTCTCGACTAATTTTGATTCTTAATCTCTGTCTGTCATAAAGACAATCTAGATAGAGTATTTTTCAGTGTGTTAAAATTGGAAACTTTTGATTGGGTTTATGTTTTTCTTTTTATTTTCTTATGCAAGAGTTTGTTTAATAATCATTATAACATATTATTAAAACATAAAAACGATATAACTATTAATGTGATATACTTACTTTACGATACACCTACTGGTACGATATAAATACAACATGACGACAAAATCGTTCTGGTCATCCGGTGACAGTCAACCCCATTTTTGGTTAACATTGACAAAATAGCCGTTGTAAACTGATCTCTCCACCTATTTGTACTTATTTAGAATTCTCTATTTTTCACCTTTGGCAACCTTCCTATATCCCATCACAAATGAAATCATATTTTTACTAAGTAAATTTGATAAAAATATTAATCATAAAAATTGTACACACAAAGTATTCACATAAAATGTTAGAAAGTAAAAGTCAAAATCGTTCACGAAATTTTATTGTAATGTAAATTGTTTTAAACGTTTACTAACTTATCTATATAATATAATCATGAAATAAATATAATAAAAAATACATAATATTTTCTTTACTTACAGATGATAAGTGTCAAATTTATTTGTTGAATCTATTACTAAGCAGTGTTTTGGTACTTATTTGGTATTCATTTACTTTATTTAGTGTACTTTAAAGGAGTTCATGTCAGTCAGTTGTCATTAATTTTTGCTCTCTGTTATATGTAAATACAAACACATCATTTTAAATTAAGACAAAACAAATACAGAGACGGACTTATCTTCTCCTGTCCTCCTCTTACATCACTAGTGAGCAGCTTAGAACAGTGCCTAGGGCTTGCGACACTACTTGTAGGATTAAGAGGTTCTTTACAATGCGCATGACGTTCACCCCAACGTCCTGAGCTCCTCGAAATATTGACACCAAATTTTAAATGATTCTACCAGTTCCTCCATCGAAGTACAGTACGGTCGACAAGTCGAGGCTTTTCAAACTATTCCAAAATTTAAAAAAAAATCTTAAAATGAAGTCTAAGCAGCCGTCTACAATTGACTTCTGTACGGCCACGACTCGTCGACCTTACTGTACGTTCTAGAAATGAATTGGTAATAATGCTCGTTAAGCCGAAACCTTATAACAAACTATGGAGAGATTGCCTACATATAAAATAACTAAAAAAGTCTATTTTTGGTCAGTTCGTTGATAGTTTAACGTAATATTTGTATATATGCATCAGGAATGGCTTAAGTAGATTTTTCACTAGGAAGACTTATAGGTTGTAAAGATTTTATGCACTTGCAATAAAATATTATTTTACTAGCGTTAATTACCTCTGTTTAATATAATATATAAAACATTTCATATACAAAAGTCTTGTTTAATAATTGTTCCCTAAAAAAATATATTATTTACTAATAGGTTTCTTATTGGCTTTCCCCTTGTTATAGAAAATGTCCAAAAATAAACCTGAAATCAACAAACATATAAATTAGTTATATTAAGCTATTTAAAGAATAGAATAATCGAATCTAAACATATAATAAAATATTGCAGCTGGCTACAATAAAAAAAAATAGCAAATACAGTATAAAATTGAAAAAACTGTCAATAGCACCTCACAAAACTTCAAATTATAAAATAAGAAATCACAAAATCTTTTTTTGTTAAGTTTAGTTTAAATTTTTATTTTACAAATTATATTTATAATTAGAGATGCGCCGAATATTCGGTTTTTATTCGGTATATATATGTCATCTTTTTCATTTTCGTCGTGCCGTATTCGGCCAATATCGAAATCGGCCGAATTGTTCGGTTATGGTGCCGAATACATTCGATTCGATTATTTTTATTTAATTATTATTATAAACTAAATGAGTCTCACTTAATGCTATGTATATCTCCTTCGCATGAGTGGAGCGATGCAAACTGGACACGCATATTCACCCGCAGAGAACCATGATATATATATACCGAATACCAAACGAATATTCGGCGCATCTCTATTTATAATCAATATTCTTTTTTTTTATCATTATTTCAAAAAAATTAATGTGTTAAAAAAAAGTTTTCTCCGTCCGGATATGCAAAGTTAATAGAAACTTACCAGTAAATACTAATATGGCACCGAGCCATTGCCTTGAGTGTAGTACGTTGCCAAATATAATGACGGAGGCAAGTACCGTAAAGAACTTTCTAGTAGTAGTCACAACGGAGCATGGGAGAGGACCAAATTGAGCCACCTGTAATAAATCATAATATTATATACATTAAGGTCGTCGTGGCGTAGCGGCACAGGGTGTGGACTGTGAACGCGGCGTTTGTGGGTTCTATTTCCACTACATTAAATTAATAATTTTAAATGTTTGTTTTAGTTTCAATTTTAATACTCATTCAACGAAAAATTAATAAGACGATCAACCTGCAACGTTACTGTTTCGATGACATAGCTACCTGCCTACTGCATGAGTACCATCTAGTTAATATGATTATATTACAATACTAGCGGCCCATTCGCGGTTTCGCTCGCATACCACTTATAATTGTTTTATTATCCTGGATTTTCCATAAGATATTCAATATAAATTAAATAATTAATGTAATTTATACATTCAACAATTTTGAGAAAGTGCAAGCACTAACATGACTGCTTGCGAGGACGAAATCGGCGGGAAGGGCGCCCCCGCTGGACTCGTGTCTATTGCTTGCGGCCGTAAGCGGAGCGTTGAATTATTTAAAATTTACTTTATCTCTATATATAATAAGACAGTAAAAATATTTTGTCTGTACATTTA
>DWAL01000623.1:0-10202 GCA_018230405.1 Heliconius hortense
CTTACGACACCACCAGTACCAGGATGATTCTATTCTAGGCCGGGATCACACGACAAAAAAAAACTTATGACTTGACTTTTTTTTTGATAATATAAAATTAAGTAGCAGGATTTGAACCCGCACCACCTCCTAGGAAACCGTCCAGTGCTATTGGCCACTAAGCCATATTTTCTTTGTCTTTCTTTCTAATCCCAACCTTTGTCTTAGCAGTTAATTTTATATTAATTATAATTACAAATATTCTGTTCACTTTAATAACTATTAATTACTGTTAAATACTCTTACATTACCGTTTAGGCAATAAACACCATCCTGATAGTAAAATTTTATGATACTTGAAAGGATACCTCAAACATTCTATTAATTTGCTACCCTTCCGCTTAACGACGCTGCGTGTTGGACGATGGAACCCTGCTACACGTTATCTTAATAAGTCTTACAAATACATATATATATATATATATATATATATGAATATTGTATAGTCTTTATGATTATTTATGGGAGTGCTTACTTTTTGTAGAAAAGGCACGTATGTGCGTTGTGATAGTTCAGGGATTAAGTAAACTTAATAGAGTATTGTCCTTTTGTAGATGACGCAGTGAGATAAACAAATTAAACTACCTGAATTTTTATAACTGCCACCCAACATGCCATGTTTGAGTGGAGCCACAGATAGCTACGAGAAATAGGAGGAGTGGAACAGAAGAAATGTAGATGTTGTTTATTGACAGACTGAGATCAAGGGAAAGTTTAATGACACGACCGGTATACCGGGCGACCGAGATATTTTCTGGGCCGGCGAGATTGGAAAGCCTGTATTCGAATTTTGTATGGAAAGGATTTTTTTAGGCAAAAATGTTGTTAGATTACAAACAAATTCATATTTTTACATGGGAGCAAACAGAATCGAAAATATGATTGACTCGTTCCTAGTGGATCAGCGTAATCGAATCCAAGTTGTGGACACGCGAATGTTAAAAAGTGATGATCTGGGAACACACCATTATCTAGTTCTTGTTAAAGTAAACGGTGTGTTAGCAGGTTTTTTTTTATATTTATAAAGCTTTAAAGATTATATTTATATATATATATATACGTATATATATATATTTGTTTTGGTTTCTATTAGAAAATGCTGTTCTATAAATTGCCTCAAGCGTACGTGATCGTTAAAGAAATTGAACGCTATCGAGGGTTGGCCGTTCTACGATAACGCTATGTAACTACTGTACATTATGCTTACAAAAAAGTTATTTTATAATATGTTATAGACAAAAGAATATAAGCAAAGCTTTAGCTTTTTCCTTAATTTTGTTTAAACATTTACTTATTATTAACAAATACATTATTGTATATTTATTTTGTACTTTAAGGATTAATTTCTTATAGTAAATAGCTATTTTTTTGTTTTCTGTTCTGTTTTTAAGTTATGTCGTTCCCAACGTGCCAGGTGTGCACTAATCACTTTGCCAATATCACGTTGAATGGAGAACAAATGAAGGAGATTATACGATAAATGTATTATTTTTTTCTATAATTGTTAAGTGACGGGTTAAATAATATTAAATAAATATTTATATTTTGAAGCGAGCAAAACCGTGTGAGGCTGCTAGTACTTTAAAAAAAAATATAATTCAAGTGGGCCGCCTCAATAATTATTGTATACAATAAGGTTGTAAAACATATAAATTAAACACGACTAACTATACTTAACATATAAATTAAAGGGAATGCTCAAAACAATTCAACATCAAAATACCTTAGTCCATAATATACATAAGTCGAGTCTGTTTAAAATTGCGAATCCCTTACTGAAATTACGGGTTGTCGACGTAAAACGCTCGTTCTGGCCGTAACATACGCGAATTTACGTGACGCCTTTAATCTAAAAAGCTATGTTGAAAACTGAATTAGGACATTATTTTACTTAATTGTTGTGATTATGTATAATAGTATTAATTGTTGGATTGTCGTTTTCATTTGAATTAAATTGTTGGTGGCCTTCGATATATATTTATATATATATATAGTCATAGTGATGTAGTTGTATCTGTGTGTAAGAGAGATGATTGTGGATTTGATTCCCACTTAGAGGAAGGAATTATATTTTCATTTCTCTGTTTTGGTTTGACGCTGAGTTCCATTATTTAAATTTGAGTGAAAAGCGTAGAGTGAAATGTCTGAAGAGGAAAGAAGCCAATTTTATTTTTATTTCTTTTTCTCTTTTATACAATCTAATGATAATATTATTAGTGATAATTGGTATAATTAAATAAATAAATTATATTTAAAAGCAATAGCTTTTAAAAACATATTGATAGAAAATTCAATAAAAAAATGTATATATTTCGAATCAATACGGTCCACAATGAAGTAAGTCACAACAGACACAAGATTTTTTACACGCGATTTTTTATAATTTCAAATACACCATGAGAAATGATAGATATTTTTAAAATCTTTACCCATTGATTATCGACAGTTATTATAATTTATTTTCTGTTAAAACGAATAATTTCAAATTGTTTTAAATTTGATCTTTTCAAAGTCTGAAAGATAGAGAAAGGATCTCGAACAGTGGAAGCGAGGGTTATTGCGCTTTCCAAATGGGCCCAATTGAATCTACACTTGGCTGGCAAGTTCCAGGGACTGCTGTGATAGGCTCGTCATTCGCAGAGTGAATCGATGGAATGCAAATATTTCCTTTTCTCTTTTCAATTGAAAATGAAAAATAAGAAAAAAAATACAGTTTAAGTATAAAAAAAAACATCAAGTCAAATAAAAATTATGTACATACATATTTACTTTAAAAACTATACATTTTTATTACTTATAAAATTTAGCATAAAATGCATCCTAACTTGCATCTAAGCGCGTGGCTTCATCACGTATACACAATTTATGCCTTTAGCAATTTTCACATGGATATTAAAAAGCTCGTCATCTCTTCCGTACTTCGTAGAACATGTTATGTCAAAATACGAAAAAATGTACTCAGCGTGATATTTTAAAGATTCAAGCAACAGATGAAAGTGGGAAACTGGTTTAGGAAACAGTTTAGGAAACTGGTTCGAATTCGAATTGGGTAGAATGTTATTTTTTTGTAGTTTCACGCTGTATCCCGCTATAGCAGGGTAAAACAGAGGGAACCTAGTGCTAAGAAACTCCGTATTTCACATTCCACCGAATTTGTGAGACAATGCATGTTGGCTAGTGAAACTCAAAGCCGCGCTTTTTCTTGTTATTGTAACAAGGAAATATTAGAAATATGTATAAAGTTAAAAAAGCCATGAAAAATCTTGTAAAATAAGTAAATTTGGAATCAATTTTAATTATTATTAATTATTAGTATAATTTATGTTTTAATTTTTTCGCTCTGATGTCGAGGCAAAGCGCGGCGTTGAATTCCGCCACTCAACACACACGCAATGCCTTCAGAACTCGGTGGAAGGTGGGTAACGGTGTGTTCCTTCTGCCTAATCTGATGTGTGCGAGATACAGCGTGAAGCTGATTTAATTTTTTATTATTAGTATAAAGTATGTAGGCCATACTTAATTTCTTATAATATAGTATTACTAAGTATATTAATTAATATGGAGGAGAAGGGTAAAATGATATGACAAGAGCATCCGTTAGGGATTTAGTGATTCAGATTTCAGATATCGCACCCATTAATTATGTTTATGAAATAGGATATGAGGGGAGAAGAGCCTAGTGCTTTATATATATTTTTTTCTTTTTATGTCTTTCTTTGAATATAAGAACTATATAATATTTTACTATTTAACTTTTTAATATATTAATTTCTTCGCTCTGGTAACGAGGCAAGCGGCAAGAGGCAAGAGGCAGCGGGTTAGGCTTTGGGAATCTGGTGTTACTAGACTACGTACCTCGATAAGCCACTTCCGTTCCCCACTTGTTCTTTTACTGGCTTCCGGAATGATTGCGATATTGCATGTTGAGGAGCGGAGCTCAACGCCGCAATTTGTTTCGTTACCAGAACGAAGAAATGAAATATAATATATTTCATACACCCGAGTGGGAATTGAACCCACAACCGTTGCGTTTACTTGCTGCGCCACGATGGCATCTATTCTTTATTCTCTTTTCCATGTTTATTTCTATATACACATACGAGTATATTGTATTTCCAATCCCCTGAACCACTCAATCTTCAAGACAGTAGTGCCAGTCTATTTGACAGATTGAGCCGTCTTGTAATCCACTTTTTACACTTAATTCTTATCTTACATAGAAAAATAACTTTGAAACTTTTAAGCATTTTGTAGTATCCGTTGTGTATTAAGTGTAATATATTTTTTACATATTTTAAAAGAAATTAAAAAAATTTAAAAATATTACAATATCAGAGGCGCGTGTATATTATACGTTCCAAAAATATTGTTTTATTATTAGCTAATTCACAATAACAACACTAATATTTATGTATGTTAACATTTAAAAAATATATATATCGAATTTCTTAAATTGCTGGCTATTTCTTACCACGGTGCAGTGTTGGCGGTGGACAAAATATATTTTATAGGGATGATTGGAGCCTTAGGAGTTAAATTTTGTTATTTCCTTTCTCTTGGATGAAAAAAAAAGAGGAGAACGGAGACTCTATAGTCGTTATGTAGTAGTATTCTATAGCTTTCTACAATAAATAGACTATTGAACACATAAAGATTTTTTCAATTCAAACCTGTACTTCTTGAGATTACGACGTTCGACTAATTAAACTATTGGGCTTTATAATATTAATGTATTACCTAATAAATTTCCCATACTCGTATATGTCCAAGTTATGTCCCTCTTAATATGTAATATCGTTCAATCAAATTAATACCACGATTCCAAATTACCGAGAAGCTATGAAGTAATTAGTTCCAAAAATAACAATTTTGCTCGGAACGTGCAAATGACTTAATTAAAAGAAAATACGTAGAAATAAAACGTTCCATCTTCACGTGAAACAATAAAATGAGGGCGGAGTAAGGAATTTAATATCAGTTTTTTTGTAAGTTTTTTATTTTTATCTTCACCCATTTTAAGCCCGCAAATAGGAGGCTAAGGGGAAAAATTGCATTCCCTCGCTCTGGTTAACGAGGCAAAACGCGGTGTTGAGTTCCACCACTCAACACGCAATGCCTTCAGAATTTGGCGGAACGTGGAACGGAAGTTTCTTAAAGGAAATGGAGTTTCTTAACACTAGGTTCCCAGGTACTGTCTACCTACCCTACTATCTGTGGGACACTGTGTGAAGCTAAAAAATAGTCACGAATTAACTAAGTTAGTACAACTATTTCATAAAGAAAATCTCGCAGACAAAGTCAAGTGTTGCCACTAAATAATAATAAAATTATATTAAATAATTACAAAGCGTGCCCAGTATTTACTCTTTGACATAATTTAGTTGATTAATTTTGCCTGACAATAAGTTATTAAAGTTATTAATTTCACTTGAATCTTTCAAAGGGACGGCCATTAGTATTCATTTCGGGGTACAAAACATATTTGTTTGTGTTTCGGCCATTGTTGAAATAGAAGGAAATGGCTGTTTAAAATTATTCCCAAAAATATGTACCTGGCGATTTTAACATTAGCATTATAAAATTTAAAATGTTTTTCTACCAAAATAAATAATTCTTTTTCCTAATTGTTTTTTTTTTTGTAACAAAGTAGTTTAGTGTTGTTGTTGGATTCTATTCCCGTTTCCTCTCCCAGGTAAGTCGACGTCACTCAACCAACACATATTAAATCTAGAATTGCGCTGGAAATGGCTTATCTGACATGATGTGAAAATAAAAGATCTATTATTAATTATTTTGAAGCCATTGTCCCATAGCGCAAACGTCGCAAGCGACAGTTGCAGCTTCGATTCCTACACGAGGTATTGAATTATTTCTATTTCCTGACTCTGGTGACAAGACAAAGCGCGTCGTTGACATAATGAGTGATGTCAACAGATAATGAAAATTTCGAAAATTGTGCGGAAAGTCTTTATACTTGATTCACTTTACCTACTTAGTTGTATGTGGGATACAGCGTGAAGATATAAAAAAAAATCAAAAAAATCAGCTTTACGCACACAGCAGGGTAGGCAAAGGGAATCTAGTTCTGGAGGCATTGCATGTTGAGTGGCGGAACTCAACACCGGGCTTTGTCTCGACACCAGAGCGAAGTAAATGAAAATAAAATGTAAATAAATAATTCATATCCTCGAGTGGGGATCGAACCCACAACCAGTCGATTTCACAGTTTGTGCCCCTGCGCCACGACTGGCCTGGCGTGAAGAAATAATGATTTTTCTAAATCTTTTCAGCGATAGATATCACAGTAATATAAAACAGACCTAAAACTATTAATTATATAAAAATATCCTAACCATTTTATTTTTTTTAACATGAAATATTTCATATACGAGTAAAAATATTATTTTCTAAGTCCCTGAAATCTCGTTGAAAAGATGACGGATAGGTGGGAAGGTACGTGATCCTTAAGCTAATATTTGGGCCAGTTTATTCGTTTGTTGATGTTGAGAAAACTTTTGATTGCTCGACCCCTAGAGACCCCTTGTTGTTATAGGGCCTTAGATTATGAAATAAAGTTATTACAAAAATATTTAGGCGAATACAAAATCTATTTAAATACGAAAATTAGTATCTAGGGCCTTATAAGAAAAACAAATTATTTTGCAACAAAAGGTTAAACAGGAATTTAATATCCAGCGTAATATGCAAATTATTAAGCGTTACAACACAGGACGGTAGTCAGACGGATGCTAGTATCAAGTACTCTACACTTTGCGCGAAAATCTGAAAAAAGAGACATTTTGTGTTTAGTAGCAGATCTCAACGCCGTTTTTTATAAAAAAATAAAGATTGAAAATGATTTAAACATAATCCTTTCGACATGGAATCTATAATCATCGCCTTTACGCTCAGAGTGAACCCTACTACAACGGGATGGCTGGTGCCTAAATAAATTTGAAAAATCTATCTTTGGTTTCAAAATAACCTTGAGTATGAACATAAGTATGAAAATATTAAATATTTCGTTTCCTCAAATAGCAATCGAACCCACAATACGGTACGTCTCACGTTTACGTCGCGGACAACCGCACATTGGTGCCAATGCGCCGCGAACGGCCACACCTTTCCTCTCAAGTTTAGAATGTCAACCAGAACGGTAAAGTAAAGTAAGTATATCTACATTTATATATAAAATATACCTAAATAACGAAAAATATAAACTAATAGATTTTAATATAACGAAATAACGAATAAAACAGGCGAAATGTTCGCCTCCCACGCGCACCCCCGAAACTGCCCGCTTCCTTTTTATCCTTTTCACGACGCGACGCGGCGAGTGACATTCATCATAATATTACTTATCATTACCGAGGTTTGAAACAAAAGTGTACATCAATCTCTGTCACGAGAAACGTATGTTCCAGGCCTTTGCTCCGTGATTTAGTCGTTCGGTTTGTCTTGCTAAGTAATTAAATGTAGAATCTTCTGTAGAAAGATAATTTTGCGGTAAAATTATCGGTTTTATTGTAGGTATATATAGGAGGGTTCGATTCGTATTCAGGAGGTTGGATTTTTTTTTTATTGTCCCCGCTTATGCTTACCCACTTTGTTCTTCGACAAAGCGTAGTGTTGACCTCAGATATTAAATACGCAAGGTTTCTAAAATTAAGCAAAAATAGAGAGAGGCGTGTCCTTACACTAGGTCCCCTCTGCCTACCCTAGCTGTATACAAGCAATATTTGAACTTCAACTTGAACTTGTATTTAATTTTCACTCGCTAAGATAAGAAATATTTTATAGTAGAAAACGTAGAAAATATGACCATAGAGTCACATAAGCTAATCCTAAGTATAAAAATTGCAAAATAATTTGAATAGTTAAATGTCTACTTCTTATAAAATTATACATATGAATACTTTTTATTTGGATGTTTATAATTCAAAATTTATATAAAATAAATCAAAATTTAGTTCATTTAAAACAAAAAAGGAATAGTTTAATTATTCTAAAATATGTTAAACCGCACTCAGAGACCTAATTTATTGATTCGCATAATTTAATTAGAGGTTCCCGACATTAAATTGATATATTTGTACTAATTTGTACCATTTGAATTGATGGTAATCGAACGTTGATGACTAAAGGCGGCTTTCAACGCATTTCAATGAAATTTGGCGTGGAGATATAATAACTATAATGTTTATAACTCTGTTTGTATGAAAAAAAAGAAAAAAATATTAAACATTTTTGATTGAAAAAGAACACAAATATGTTTCAAATACATAAAAGTATATACATGCAAACAAATATGTTTCAAATATATGCAAAGAAAACATTTTTGTTTCTATTAGCTTCACGCTCTGTTCCGCATATAGCAGGGAAGGCAGATGGTACCTAGTGAAAAGACTCTCCGTTCCCCAGTCTTCGGAAAACTTTCCTGACATATCGTGTTGAACGGCGGAACGCAAAGCCGCTTTGTCTTGTTATTAAATAAATAATTTCCCTTTTCCCTGAGTGTAAATTTAACCTACAACCGCCGCGTTTAATACAGAGTTCAGTTACGCGCTGATTCACTGCACCATGACAGCCTCGTTTTCTAATAACAATTCAAATTTTTCTAAAGAAATAGTATTTTGTGTTAACTTGCCTACATTGCTCTAAAGCTTACGATAACAAATACGCACTTCGAGGATTTATTGACAAACGCCATTGAAGGTCAAAGTTCAAGCTCTAAACCTCGGATATACATACTTGAATTATTTGCTTTATCTTGGTTAGTTCACGGTTGCCAGAGAATGTCATTCTGTTCTTAACTTCCCGTCTATTTTATTAAGGTCCTGCTTTGTGTAACCAGAAATTTGTCCTCGATATCCATTTGACTACAATCGTTGTGTGAATATTGCATATAATATCATTTCATATTGATATTTATTTATTGTATTTAAGGAAAAAAGGATCCCTTATAAGATCACTTTGTTGTCCGTCCGTCTGTCTGTCTATCTGTATGTATGTTTATCTGTCTGTCAACAGCTTTTATCTCAGAAACGCTTAAAGGTATCGAATTGAACACACTATACTCGTATACTCTGTTCTATATTAACTATTAAGTACATAAAACTTAAATTAGTTAACAGGTAATATTATTATAAGAATGGCAATAGTCTTAGGAATATTTATTTGTAAAGATCTAATAAAGTTACAAATAAATAAATTTTATAATAACGAGTCATACATAATACAATAACAATCAGACATTAGAAAGTCTTAAGTATATCTACCGTACAAAATCTCCATCTGGCAAATACTCTGAGCAGGTAGATGAGGTGATATTTGTTTTAATACAGTTTATTTGAGTCCATTCATGAAACTTGTGGGAGCCCGGACTCGAGCACGTATAGGCGGGAGGTCACTGGTGTGGTATCTTCACTGCAAAAACAGCTAAAAGTTTCAATTTCAAGTTTCAATGGAGAGTATGCATTTACTTGCACTTGGTGTATTCGTAAAATGCCAGGGAAATGATACACAGGTAAGTAAGACTTTGATGTGTTTTGCCGAAATCATGTTTATGATTTTATTGCGATTTATATATTGGATCCTGAAAAATTACCCTACAGGGAAGTGAGAAATTTGTCTTTTAAAGCCATTTTTGTCTATTTTTTTAAAACGTGTTGAAATTTGGTGACTGAGGACTATAGTTGAACTTTCTTAATACTCTAAAACGAAAGCCGATCATTATTGAATTAGGGAGCTACAAGGTAAGCCCCGTAAAATTCCCTGATTTGTAGAACTGCCCATACATGAACCATTCAAGTGAATTTAAACGAATTGGTCGTTTAAATTGAGCGTGCAAATTTTCACCTCACATACATTTTTTTGCACTTTTAATGAAAATACGTGCTAAATTCCACTACGGTGAAATCCGGGCATTGAATAAAAACGCGCAAAATGCCTCCCATTCGGATTACCTACGGCAACGGCTATTTTACGAAACGAACAGTTTTAATTGTGTGTAGTTGACATGGTAAACAATTGTTTCGACAGTACAGTTTTTAAGTAGCTGTAGATATTTGTTTTTAAATTAAAATTAAATTAAATTAGCTTCACGCTTTACCCCGCACACAGCAGGGTAGGCAGAGGGAACCTAGTGTTAAGACACTCCGTTC
>DWAL01000624.1:0-10191 GCA_018230405.1 Heliconius hortense
TAAGCAGCTTAGAGCACTTTAAAAAACGACTAATACGTGTTCAATCTTGACATTAAATACATAATAAACATCAACATATATTGATTTCGACTTCTACTGTGTTATTTAGGCACTTTTCAATGTATTCTTTAAAATCAAAATTAAGTCAGCTTCATGCTGTATCCCGCACACAGCAGAGTAGGCAGAGGTAACCTCGTGTTAAAACACGTTCCCCATTTTGCGCTGAGTGCTGGAGGCATTGCGTGTTGAGTGGCGGAACTTAACGCCGCGCTTTATCTCGACACCAGAGCGAAGAACTGAAAATATAAATGTATAGTATTTCATTTCCTCGAGTGGGGATCGAACCCACAACGAGTCAATTTTACAGTCACACTTTGTACTCCTGCGCCACGACCTGTGCCGGCGAAATAACTAAAACACTAATAATTAATAAATTCTTTCTGTTGTGTAGTTTTTTGAGAAATTGGCTTTCGACAACGTAGCCATGCAAAAGGTATTTATTATTCAAACCCATAAGTAGGTCGAAGCTTCTACTGTAATAAACATTTAAAGTAAATCGATCATGCTAATCTTATATAATTTTGTAGCTAAATTGAATTCTGACGAAATACTATAATATTTTATAAACTGAATACTGTTTTTTACTAAAGACTTTAATACACAACTTTTGCGATTTACATTTCTTTTGAATTGAATCTTTGACATGGCGTCTTGGAAATTCTTTTAAAAACAGTTCAAGACTATGTCCATTTCACGTTAAGGGATGAAAAAGTAGGTCATGTCAATTATGACACATGAATCACATCAAGAATTTTTACTTAACGTGATGATGCTTACAAATATTAGTAAAATTTATCATATACTACTAATATGCCATGGCATATTGGCATCAAAATATTGATAGAAGGTCTACGTTTATTTACAAAAAATTTAGATGTACAAAAATTAGATTTATGTTTTATTTGAGAAATAAAAAAAATATATAATTACGTTGTAAATATATAATTATGGTTACGACCTGAAATAAAAACAACATATTGCTTAGAATATAACATAGATTTTAGTTAGACATCACTGTTTGTTCGATTGTCATTACTCAGTTGTTATGAAGCTAGAAATAGTATATTGTTTTTGGACTGTGTGTAAATCTTCCTGATTTAGTTCGAGTATTGAGAGAGCCCGCTGTTTGTGTTGGGCAAGTGCAATGAATGCTATTATTAGATTAGGGTCGATCCGAAGGCTCGATAGCGGCAGGGCGCGCCACGCGATCTGACAATCGATTGCCTCCGCCCACCTCTCTCGATCTTGTCCCAACAAACATATTCTGCCACTTTATTTGCTTTGAGATTGATTTGTGACCGCATTTTTTTTACATAAGCTTTAAACGTTTCAATATTATGTTTGAGCATATGAATATTCATTGAATATGAAAAATATATATATCTAACTACTTACAGAAATTATGTGTATATTATATTATACTATTTATATTGATTTTTTCATATTAAATAGTTGGTTTTAGAATTTGTTATAGTATGTTTAATAATATTGTATATAAGTGGTATCGACTTTTGAGCTAGCCATTATATAATCTTTGTCTCTTTGCTCGGGCCGAGGGGTTAATATGTTAGTAGGGCAGACAAAGGCGTGTGAATAAATAAAAGAACTGGCTGTGCCGCCAATCAATTATTCAGTTGACGAAAGCTGCCAATTTAATGCAGTTAACCTAAATGTCTTCTTTCTTTTTTACATAGATATGTATATGTCTTTTGTGTTAGTCTTACCTAACAATAACAAACGGAAGATGCATTTTATTCAGTTCCGTAAAAACAAAAGCCACAAGTATATATAATACATATTTTTTTAGCTCAACGTAGCGTTAAGTGTATTCACACATTGCGTGTTGAGTAGCGAAACTCAACGCCGTGCTTTGCCTAGTGACCAGAGCGAACCAATGAAAATATTAAATATTTCATTCCCCCGAGTGGGAGTCGAAGCCACAACCGTCGCGTTTACTGTCGCACCCTTGTGCCTCTGCGCCACGACAGTGTCAAGAATATAATGCGATATATTAAAATATTAATATCTACCATTAATAACCCCAGAATGTCTATCTATAAAATTAATTATTCCGACTATGAATAGATACGTAGACTGTACCTACAATTTTTAAGTGAGTTTTTTCTACACAATTACTAGGAAGGGATGGGAAGAAAGGAAAGAACGATTAATATCCATATTATGAAGACAACAAATATTTATATATTAGTTTAATTCGATATTTAATTCAAAAATATTTGATCTATATTACAGAGAGCTGCGTATCGCGACACCGCATGGGGTGGCCGGGGGTGACAGGATGAGCTAGCGGCATGGGGGGCGAGGGGGCGGGCCGCGGCGCCGCGCGCTGGAACGTGGGCGACTCGCCCCCGCGCGCGCCCATGGGCTTCGCGGCGCCGGCGCACGATGCGCCGCTCGACCGCGGACTCGCGCCGGCACCTGCGCCCGCGCAGTCGGCGGCGACGGCGGCGCTGCAGCGAGCACACTCTAGGTATTATTATATTGGGAGTCGTATTTTTATTTAATATATATACATGAATTATGAGAGACTTATACATGAATAAACATGAGTATAGAATATATACTATAGATAACCTGTGTTGTGTATTATATTCACGAAAATACAATCTGTGAAAGTTTGATATTTTACCATATTATATTTCAAAATGAAAACATCACGAAAGTATCTTTAAAGATAAAGACATAAGCAACTTTCATGTAAATAAAAAATAATCATTGTTTTATTAGGGGAGATCTGTAAAGATGCTCAACTGACAGTATGAGTGGTACTAATTAATGGTTAAATATTCATGTAAATAATGATTGCCTGATTTTTCTGTTATTAGGGATATAACCATCTCTTTTAAAGCTTAATAAATATATTTAAATTACTTTCTTTTCTCCTTCTTCTGTCCTGTGTCGTGTGTCGTGTAGTCTCTCTCTGACCTGGTGTTTAAGACAAATCGTTTCTTACTCTCCGCTTAATTTTCAAGTTATTGTGTATTTATCAACTGTACTTTGTCTTAGGTACTAGAGGGGAAATTAATATAAGTAAATACTTTCCCGGTAATAAAACTCACAACCATCATTTTACAGTGAGACCATCAGTTACAGAAATAACAGTTTACTGTCCGCGCTGCATGACGACGACTTTTTATTGTATTATATATATTTTTATTATCTTATATGTTATAGAGAACATAATTATGAAAAAAATAATAAAGTCATTATTCTGATAGTAAAGTTAAATACTTAATAAGCACATAAATATATATATTTCATATTATAATCAAATATATTTTACGTATCTTACAGATCCATGTCGTCATTACCGCCCGAACCTTTTATGATGCTGAGGGCGAAGGCTCTCAGCAAGCGTGTGATAATCAACGTGGGCGGCGTGCGGCACGAGGTGCTGTGGCGGACGCTCGAGCGCCTCCCGCACACGCGCCTCGGCAGGTTGCGCGACTGCAACACCCACGAGGCCATCACAGAGCTGTGTGACGACTACTCGTTGCAGGATAACGAGTATTTTTTTGATAGGTGATACCTATGTATATCTATTAATATTTATATGTTTTTTTATCTTCACGCTTCACACGGCGAGGTGGGCTGAGGGAAAGACAATAAGACACTCCGTTCTCCATTTTCTGTCGAATTATAATAATTTAATAGTGTAATTCAATGCCGCGCTATTCCTGGACACCAGAGTGAACAAATGATAATATAAAATATTTTCTCGAGTGGAAATCGAATCCACAACCTGTCGCTTTCACAATCGCACGCTTGCCCCTGCGCCACGGCTGGCCTCATTACTTCATAATATTTATAATTACATTATTGTACTAATAATATTTATTTATATAACTACACCAAATATGTCTTTGTTGAATTAGTATCTTATTTTCATATTTTCAGACATCCGAAAAGTTTCAGTTCAATATTAAACTTTTATCGGACTGGCAAATTACATTTGGTGGATGAGATGTGCGTTCTGGCGTTTAGTGATGATCTAGAGTATTGGGGTGTGGATGAACTATACTTGGAGTCGTGTTGTCAACATAAATACCATCAACGGAAGGAACATGTGCATGAAGAAATGCGGAAAGAAGCAGAGAGCTTGCGGCAACGGGAAGAAGAAGAATTTGGTCAGGGGACCTGCGCTCAATATCAAAAATGGCTGTGGGATTTACTAGAGAAACCCACCACGAGCATCGCAGCCAGGGTAATGTATTGTACGACGCTCATTTAAAAATTGCAATATATATTTGAACTAATATAATTCTAGCAAGCTGCCAAGGAAATAAATTTAACCAAGAAAGGTATTAAGTACTAAATTCATTAAACACTGAAAATTGTTTTTGTTATATTAGAATCCATTATAGCTATAGACAAGCTTGTTTACATTGTGACTGTCTTAAGTTTTAGCACATACCTTGTTAACGTATTAATAGATACTTTTACATTTACAGTATTTTACATATAAGCAGGTACACTACACACTGTTGCACTGTTGTTAATTACTTTTTACTATATGTTTATTATATACAGTAAATACATTATGTTAATTAATCAAATGGAAAAAACCTTATGTAAATAATGCACAGCACATTTTGTACATCACATAACGTGATTAATGATTTTTTTTTAACCTTTAATGATTATTTATTTGAAAAAAAAACACATAATTTATTATTTTTGTTATTTCTTTATATAATTAGGTATAGAACTAAGCATGACTGAAGGAATTGTATTGAGCTCTCAATGTTGTACTTGTGGTGCATGAATAACATCTATCACATTTTTTAATTTATTTAATATGTGGTGTTGTGTTCCGATGTTGTATTTGTGTTTTATCGCTTTAGTCGATATTTGCCCGTTTGTCCTTTCTATATGAACGAGAACTGCACAAGAAAATTTGTATATTTAATAATTTTGTTTTCGACAACAGAGACGTAAAAGCTTCATCTGTAAGTATATAAAATGTTTTATCATATTATGTCAACAAGTATGTTAACTTGAATAATTTCAGTAATTAGATTTAAGTGTTAATTTAAAAACGAAAAACAAAACTAAAATCAATTAAAATATAAAAAAAATAAAATAAAAAGACGGCCAGTGTGATTAAATCTTAATAAATGAAATTATAATAAATGAAACTTTAAAACAATTTAAGAAATTTTAACTTTTAATAAATGAAATTAAATCTTACTTGACTGTTTAGCGAAAAGGTAATAAATAAATATTAAGCAATAGAAATGTAATAGAGAACATTATAAGTAGATTCGATTACCACATTAGATTATTTTTATGATGTAATTTTTTTTATATCACAATTTTGTATTTTTTATTAACTAAGTTTGAATATAGTACAGGAGGCCATATTATTTTATATCAAAGAAATTTAAGTATTACCAGTGCGCGTCTGTTGCACGTCACTTTCAATAACTTTCACATATTTGATTATTTTAAATAATTTAAAATTTCTAAAATATAAAATATTATCTATCTGATCGCTGATATTGAAATATGAAGTAGTAGCTTTGGTTAAAGAAATTTATTGATATAGAATGATAGATTTTAGTGGAGAATTATTTTTGACAAAACAAATAAGGTAATAGTTATAATTTAAATTTAGATTTGCTACCTATAAAAGCTAGAGTAGCTTTTTTTAGCAGATTATTTTAAACCTTTGAGTGTTATTTTTTTAAGTTTCTTTTTCAATATTGTAAATAGATTGTTATCAAATCACCACAAATATGTATGTAGTGAGGCTTTGTGCCATTTGATATTGCTGTTACAAATAATTTTTAATGTTCACAGCCGCGTGGATAGCTCTCAATTAGAGAGCTCGTTCAATAAAACAAAGCTTAATTGTTGTCGTAAAAGTTGCAAAATGGGATGGGCTTACGCGATGTGACCAGCCGCTGCCAGCGCCGCTTCGAGGCCCGCGTGCGGGGCCGCACGGGACGGAGGGCACGCCCTGCGGACCGCTGTCCGTAGTGCGCGCACCGCGCCCGCGCTGCCTCCCACCACGGCTGAGCGACGTCCACCGGCGCCTCGCACCCGTACCGCTCCTTGCTCCCGTCCGTCCTTCCAAACCCACCAGCGCTTCCGCTTCGTCGTACTGATCCAACTAACGGACCACGACCAATGGACGAACGAGCGTTGAACATCACTATATAAAAACATGTTTGTCTATGCTTTCACTAAACGCATGTCCGTCCATTTCTGTACATGTTATTTTCTTACCTGTTTATTACACCGACCACACAACACTACTAACATACCTATATACTACACTAATAGATGTTATTTTAACACCAAAATTATTGATAAGCAATGCTACATTCTTGATTATAATCAACATATGCTAAAATTGTAAATACATGTTTATTTTACTGTTAACTTAATCGTCTGTAACAATATGAATTGTACATTTATTTAGACTGTATAGACACTTACATAACTTACACATAATGTTCGATATTTCATTCAACTCTTTACTTCTCTCATGCCGATACTTACATGATTAAATCTTTAACGTGTGGCAGTACGGTGGTGGGGAGCGTGTGTCGCTCAAACGTTACCTCTTTGCAGGTGATCGCAGTTATTTCGATCCTCTTCATCGTGCTGTCCACAATAGGGCTCACTCTCAACACCATTCCGCAAATGCAAGTATACGAGAATGGCACACTCATCGACAATCCACAGCTGGCCATGGTGGAAGCCGTGTGCATCACGTGGTTTACGCTTGAGTACGTGCTGCGATTCAGTGCCTCGCCGGATAAGTGGAAGTTCTTCAAAGGTGGACTGAACGTTATCGATTTATTGGCTATATTGCCCTATTTCGTGTCCCTTTTCCTACTCGAAACAAACAAAAATGCGACAGATCAGTTTCAAGATGTGCGTCGTGTTGTGCAAATCTTTCGTATAATGCGAATATTACGTATTTTAAAACTAGCTAGACATTCGACCGGGCTGCAGTCGCTCGGTTTCACACTCCGAAATTCTTATAAAGAGCTCGGACTGCTCATGTTGTTCCTTGCAATGGGAGTGCTTATATTCTCTTCACTGGCTTATTTTGCCGAAAAGGAAGAACCAGGGACTAAATTTATTTCTATTCCGGAAACGTTCTGGTGGGCCGGCATCACCATGACCACAGTCGGATACGGTGACATTTACCCCACGACCCCGTTGGGCAAGGTCATCGGCTCAGTTTGCTGTATTTGCGGCGTGTTGGTAATTGCGTTACCCATCCCCATTATCGTCAACAATTTCGCCGAGTTTTACAAGAATCAGATGCGGCGCGAGAAAGCTCTCAAGCGCCGCGAGGCACTTGAGCGCGCTAAGCGGGAGGGCTCCATCGTCTCCTTCCATCATATAAACCTGCGCGACGCGTTCGCCAAGAGCATGGACCTCATTGACGTCATAGTTGACACAGGTCAGTAAATATCATACTTATTCCTGTGCCTATAGCTTGTCCATGTCATGTTTCCTTTGCTCGTTATTGTACCTTGTCTCACTGTTTGCACGCATGCTTTGTGTCTTGAGTGCTCGATTTTGCATCAGTGTTAATGAATGCGAAGGATGCTGGTTGAGTGCACGTCACATCGTTTAGCTCTCCGGACCCGCAGGCATACTCAATATCAGAACAGTTCACGTTACATCGCAGCTACAGCTATATTCACTCGTTCGTTCCAAAGAGGTGTATCAGAGTATTTTATTCCTTGTCTTCAGGTGACAAATGCGTCCTCATTGAGGCGAGAGACGACCCCAGATGAGCTACTCGCTACTATCGCACAATCGTCATGCTCGACCCCTTATTATTATGTTCTTAGCTCGGGGTCGGGTCCGCGTCGCGTGTAGCTTGCGATGTGCGACGAAGACACTTTTATAAGGTCGATTACATTGTCAGCGTAAGCCTAACGCTTCATAAAACTAACACTCATTTCTTCTGTGGACTGTACATTGTGTGCATCCGGACAACAATGGATCTATTAGACTGCTCGTGTGGAATGTGTGTCTTGTAGTTCACGCTGCTTCATTTATTGTTCTAAATGTTGTTTAATTCATATACTCGTAAATTAATGTAATAAGAGTGTAAAACTACTTAGTATACGGTATTGACAGCGCTTTGTGGAAAAGGAATTCAAATTGAAAGCGTTGCTACTTAAGATGGTGTGTGCCTCCAGGACACAACATGTCGCAAGCGGACGCGACTAGTCTGGAGGGCGAAGCGCCGGCCACTACTGGCTGCTACAAACAATATGAACACGCGCTCGGCAATAAGATACCGCAGGCTGGCGACAATATTCAGGTAATATAAATGTTATTAATTCCGATGCGTCCATAATGTTTGCTTTTTGTACGATCACCAAACATCCCAAAATCTACAGAACACCGTAGTATAATGTATGTACCTTATGTCTAATTTTAATTTTAGCTAAACGCTTGTTGATTACATGATTTGCAGTATCAAAACTTGACAACGCAGCGTATTAGGCTATTAATAATGCAAAGAGTTTATTTTATATTCTTATTTTGGTATATTTAAATTATTAATGTTCACATGTACTTAATCATATTCGCAAAGGCAAACTATTATTTTTTTTTCTTTTTGGGCGCATCCCTTAGTATTATTATACATTAAGATTAATCATTAAAATTCAACATTATAAGTAAATAAGCGCTTGTAATTAACACGCCAGGACGTAGTTTCAGAGCAGTCCTAAAAAGGATCAACTCTTCTCAAGCGAGGGCTTGGGCACGCCGGAGAAACGCTTGCTCATTAATCCTGATTCGACACCAGTAAGATATTGTTCCATCAAATCCACCATCGTGGCTACGCTTTTTAATTTACACGTATTTTCATAAGTTATGTATTGTATAATAATAATTTACTTACAATTACAATAAAACATATATTGGTATCATATATTTAACGTTATAATTTTAACTTAAAGATAACATTTACTATTTATCTAAGTTATATTACTTACTGACTTTTGTTATTATTATTATTAGACTTCAGTATATGAACGGTATGTATGTATTTTTCAGTGTTAGTAAGTACATTATTGATGGTGTGATTGTGAATTTTGTTTTAAATAAACTACTAAAATTATCTCAGATATCAACTATATATTTCCTACGTCAATTAATAATTTTCTTTTCTAGGAAAAGAAGATGGCTGAAAAACAGCTTGACTTGGATCAGCTGCCTTCTGAGTTTGAATGTTGTTTTTGCACGTTCAAGGTACTAAACCTTAACACAGTTAATCGTATGAGTTGTTACTAATATTTTTTTGACATTGATGTGAGCGTGCTAATGGTTTTATTTAATTAACATTTATTTTTCCATTAGCCTTAACCAGTAAGTACCTGAACACGTGCTTTAAATATTTTATTTTAATAATTTTATAACTTTGAAAATTACCATAGACTATTTAACAGTAAACCTTTAAAAAGACGCTTAAGAAAGTCGTGAAGATATAATTTTACAAGTTTTTATTTTTAATTAGTATCTACTTTAAGTTTAATGTGAATTATAAGAATGGTAATAATTTTTAATAGTATTTATAATGATATCTTAAATATTTTTAACATTGTTATTGGTATTTTGTAACAGATTGTTTGCTTTAATTTTACATATAGGGTTACAAAGAATTCATAGACGCCGAACAGCTGATGCCAATGTCGACGTCGGATCTACGGCAGCCAGTGTGCGTAGAGTTAGCGTGTCTACAGCGACACCCGGCTCCGCGTGCTCTGCCCGAAGCGACGCCTAACAGTCTCGACAGCCCCGGTATAAAATAAATATATATTCTACATATATCTATATAATGACATACAGGCTTTTTATAATGACTCGTTTTTAAAATGCCAGTTACTGATGATTCCTTTCTATATTCTTCATTATTTAATAAATAATTTATTTCATTATATTATTTACTATTACTATTACTATGTTAATGAATAAATAAATAAATAAAATCAGCTTCACGGTGTATCCTGCACACAGCACGGTAGGCAGAGGGAACCTAGTGTTAAGACATTCCGTTCCCTACTTTCTGACGAATTCTGGAGGTATTGCGTGTTGAGTGGCAGAACTCAACGCCGCGCTTAGCCT
>DWAL01000625.1:0-10186 GCA_018230405.1 Heliconius hortense
AAAAATTAAGCATGTAACTTCTTATTTTGAATAAAATTATTTGAATTTGAATTTGAGTTGCGGAACTTAACGCGGCGCTTTGTGTTTGCGGTGTAAAGTGCCGATCGAAAAAATGAAAATGTTAAATATTTCATTTCTTTGATCGGGAATCAGACTCACAAGCAGTTGCGTTTACAGTCAAACACTTGTGCCCCTGCGCCACGACTGGCCGCAACAAATTAACGTTAGTAAACTCTATGTGGTAAAAATCAACTAGTTTGCAGATAAACAAAGGGAACCTGTTAATACACTCCGTTTCACATTAGATGCTGTGCCACTGCGCCACGACGACATCACTTGTCACATCACTTTTATGGGCACATCAGAGTAGATGAAGGATCAAGACAGCCTATTCTACGTTTCTCGCTTTAATTTAAAACAATTATAATTATAATAATTTGAAATGAGTAAAAACACTACATATAAGACATTTGAAGCAGTCGTGGCAAGGTGACAACGCCCGACTATAAACAAGACGGTTTTGGGTTTGATTTCCACCGGGACGAGTTAATTATTTTCATTTCCACATTCTGGTTTTAAGACAAAGCGCGATATTTACTTCCGCCAATCATCGTCTTGAAAATTGGACAGCGCGTGAAGTACAGTGTCATAACACTACGATTATCTATGCCTATCATAATACGAGATTTAGCTTCAAGTTAAAAAAATCAAATCACACTTTGTAAAAATGTGATCTCATTACCACTACACTACACTGGAATATAAAAAGCTAAAATTCTTTGAAAAACAGACACGACAGTGGAAACAGGGGTGTTGGCGGAGCGCTTGATGTTGAAGACGCTAAATAGAAATATAACGACACTTACGTTTCAACACATTCCAATAGTCTCCAAATTTCAAATATAATATATTGCTTAATAAATTGATGAATATTATATTGCTTAACTGGTATTAATAATTGTTTTCTTAATCTAATACACTCCTAGTTAAAAGAGAAAATTTACTTTTAACTTTTAGTTACCTAACTTATTTATATAGATATATAAATTATTTATAGCTCGGAGAAGCTGGACGAAGACAGGATGATCCTGTCTTCGTCCAGCAGTAGACGAAGACAGGGTGATGATGATAATATATTCTTTTTAATATACATACCTCAGTCAATACCTTCTTAATTTCGGGGACTATACAGAGAAGAAAATCTGATGATGTGTCACCAGATTTTCTTCTCCCCCCGTATTTAGATACGGTTAACACCATACTTCGTAATGAATACCTTCAAAAAGGTAAATATTTTTCAGAGACTCTAAGAACAGACTTGTAAATAAGTTATAAAAAAATAATAAGGTAGTATTATACTCGCAGTCCCTTACGAACAGAAAACAATGCCTTTATTATGTATATACATATGCCTGTATAGATAATTAAATCTTTATCTTGAATGACCGTTTGAATGATTAGTGAAAACTGCATTAAAATTGCATAGATCAAAAGAATTAAGCGTAAATCGGTAAGAGTGGTACAACGTCTGACTTGTGACGGGTGAGAATTCGATCGATTCTCACTCAGAAAAATGAATAATTTTATTCCCCGCTCCGGTAACAAGAAAAAGCGCGGCGCTGATTTCCGCCACCCAATATGCAACATCTCGAAAATTGAGGTGTCTTTGCCTACGCTGCTATATGCGAGATGCAGTGTAAAATTTAAAAAAATGTAAACATTACACTCAGCAGCAAACTCAAACCCACGACCACCGTGTCTAATCACCTTTCAATTACAAGACAAATACATTATGTATAAACAATAACATAATTACAACTTATTAATCAAAATTTTCACAACCGCGACATTCTCAGACTCATTTGCGGTTTAATTTCATACTTACTTACATAGAAATCGAACAAAATGAACATTAGGCGGTGTCTAATTACAATTAGTTGTTCGTTTTTTATGATTATATTACGAAAGAGCTAATCATTTTGGTTGATTTAAAATATTGAAAACTATGCTTATTGAAAACTATGTGTACATTTCTTTACAAAATTACAGTTTAAAATTATGTTCGAAACAATGATTTTTAAAACATTTATAATTATAAACAAAAATGGCTCAGTTAGAGAATGTCACTTAAAACGTGTAAAAATCGAAATAAAATCTATCCGTATTAAAATCTAAAATTTCTCAATAATCATTCTAGCGCTAAGCTATTTTAATCACTTTTTATGACGGAACGACATCCCTATTCAGTGTTGCATACACGACTCATCTAATCCAACATACTCATCTAATACCTAATCTCGAAATTCATAAAAAATACATGTAATATAAAAAATCTCAATAACACAGACACGATTATGGCGCAGTTGTTAGTATCTACGCCACGTTGGCCTTCCGTCCAGGTACCGGGTTCATCGGGTTGAGGTGTGAGTGGCTCAGTGCCCAGGATTTGCGACCCAGGTGTAGGTCATCAAACGTCGGAAAGTGGAATGGAAATCATAAGCGCCGTATAATTACTTCATCTACCAAAGCAGAAGCCGCCCCAGCTGGAGACACTATAGACTGAGTATAGACCATACCATACCATAGCCGAAGGTTATTTTATTTTATCAATATTAAAATGTATTTAAAAATATTATAGATTCTGAGGTCTACTCAGCCACAACGCGGAGTTATGTTCCGCTACGATAGACGGATAGTGAAGAACGGAATGACTGAACACAAAGGCAGAGGGAGGTCCTTCCGCAACATTCTTCCGCACAAAGCAATTATTAGCAAAGATTTTAAAAAATCTCACCAGAACCCACAAATTACTCTATACAGAATCACTTCAACACATTAACTACAAACCGGGCGCACTGGACGAAAAAAAAATATCATCTCAAGGCACAAAAGGGAGGATATCACTTTTAAATTAAATCATCATTAATCAATTGTCAAGTCTGTCTCGGGTCATGCGCGACGTCCATTTGGTAATATTGCCGACACATCCCCGTTCGTACTGTACCAACGGGTAACTTACTACTGGCTAAAATAGTTGAGTGAATAGTGTATCATTTCTTCGTATTTAAGTTAATTGATTTTTTTAATGTCTTAGATTCGAATCTTGCCCGGTATCGTTTCGTGAGAATGGTCAAATAGATGATTTTATTTTCATTTAGCCATTTTCACGAATAACGTCATGCAATGTAAGCGTATAGCCTTTCTGTGTCCTATACAGTAGCATGGTGGGCACTCCCTCCATTTTCCGCCAAATTTCGAGACACTTTGATACAATTAATATTTAGTTATTGGTTTTTTATATCTATAATTCCTAGTAGCAGATATATACAGTTCATATTGAAAACGTAATAAAGCTTGAACGCATCGCGTGTCACAATAAAGTTAGACCCGAAGCGAAAGCGATGGCAAATATTTTTCGATATAAATTGAATAACTGTCGAAGTTCTTCTAAATCCAAACAAATACAGATTAAACAAAATATAAAGATGAATAAAACTATGAAATACTTACAATATTTCAACACTTTTAAAGAAGTTTTTTGTTAATTTATTATTTATTTGTTTCTATATCTTTATCCCGAGTATATATTTTAGTAACTTGATAAAATTCTAATAGTTTTAGTGCGAATAATGTTTTTTATTTGCCTTACAGAGTCAACGATTAACTTAAAAACTAATTTAGAAGATCAGACCGATGCAATATACAGTATCATGTCAACATTATCTCAGTCTAAACTAATAATATTAAGATAAAGAGTTTGTCTGATTGACTGTGCTAATCTCAGGAAGTATTGGGTCAAATACAATTTATTTTTGTATTGGAGTTCGGACAGAAAACTTGTCTATATTAGATCACATTAATTGTTTCGATGTAACCTGATGTTACCTCAGAGTTACCTTGGACACTCAGAATGTCATGTGTGACACAACTTTTAAATATTGTCATATGACTAAAGCGACGAAGCCGCACTTAAAAGCTTGCTTACTATTTTGATTAGTTCTCCCTCCCTTCACCATACTTTTCTAGCCTTCTGATCTCATTGTTTTTAATAATAATTTAATAATTTTATTTATGTGCTGTTTTATTATTTATACGCTGCTTTAGCCCTCAGTTGTGATAATGAAATTAGTGTCGAAAGTCACATTTTATTTAAATAAAATCTTATAAAGATTTAAGATTCATATTAATTTAAGATATATATTTCGATTCTACGTCATTTTGAAAATAGATATCCTTCATTTGGTTTTGTGCATTCCAACAATTGTTTTCTTTGAGAAAAAATGTCAACAGTTGTAAGAAAGAGAAAAACGTAATGTAAAAGTTAGAATTACTGTCCTGTGGGCATGCAGAAGAAGTATTTATCCTGCGGACGTGCACCCTTTAAAATCGAGACATTGCGTTTTGTTGCAGAACTCAACGCCGCACCTTATCTACCAAAGCTGATTGTTTTCCCCAAGTGGGGATAGAACCCACAGCCGTCGCGTTTACATTCAGACGTTGTCCCATTGCGCCTCAATGACAAGATGGGATATTTTCTATTTAAAGTGGATATAGAATATTCGTTATGTTCAATCTAAAGGTTAGAAGTCAAAGTGAAGCTATCTGAGCAATTATTTTGCATAGATAATATATACTAATTACATTGTTAATTATTTTTATATTTGAAACTTCACTCTGTATCCTGCATGTAGGTAGGCAGAAAGAACCTAGTGTTAAGACACTCTTTTTGCAATTTTCATCCATGGTGAAGGTGCTGCCTTATTTGGTGTAACCTTAAACTGCTACTTGTGTTGTTACCAGAGCCAATAATTTATTCCAATAAGTTGTAATAAAATGTACAATTTCACTATTACAATTAAATGATGTGCCACTGTGGGACAGTGGTTTCTTAATGCTACAATCTATACAGGATTTACAGTAAAATAACATTGAAATTATTTACATATATTATTGATATTCTTACATATTATTAATATATAATGAATAATAATTTTATTATTGTGTATTTTATTATTACTTTTATAAGAAAGTATTATTTACTATCAAACTAATACTATATTTCTACCAAGTAATAAAAATAACAAGAAACAAACAAACAATATTGTTTGTAAAAGAAGGCTTGTCAAAAAATCCACACAAAAGACTTAAGCAATCCAAAATACAGCTTGCGATTGAAAATGTATGGGAAACTGTACAAAATCTTTAAAGACGATGATATTTTGTCTACCAGACCAGATATTTTCTGAAATATAAAAGAAAAGGTGTTCGTGCCTTAAAGGTTTTTATCACTTGTAAACAAACTTGACAAGGGATAGATTTAGAGTAAGTAGTTAATTTGTAAGCGATGGTAGTAGACGCGAGAGATATAACACCAAAAGCCCTCTTTCGTTTGCAAAAAGATATGCCTGTATAGATCAGTCATTAATTAATTTCTAGGACATACTTTGCAGGCAGTCCTAGAGATATTTTAAATTTGGTATTGGTAGAGAGAGGAGCTTGGGCAGTAGAGGTAATACTTTGCAGGCAGTCCTAGAGATATTTTAAATTTGGTATTGGTAGAGAGAGGAGCTTGGGCAGTAGAGGTAATCTTTAATAAACATCATTTTGTGATGCAAGTCTCAGGTACTGCTCCGAGCTCCCCAAACTGCGATGACATCACACGCCCGCATGCTAAAGTAATGGAATTTCTATCTTAACTTTTTAGTTCACTTTCTTTACTTTCTGAAAATACTTGTTATCAGTTTTTTATACACTGTATATTTACCAAAGCTGCCAGTTCTATAGCCTTATAATGTTATTTAAGCCATAGGTATATCCATATAATTAATTGAAATATTTTTATATATCAAGAGACACTATGACTTTTGAGTTGATACAGTAATATGATATAATAATGTTTGGGTTATTAGGACAGTAAGAATAAAAACACTACATACATTTTTTTTGTTTAACGTAGTAAAATTTGAGTTTGATTTTTAAAATAAAAATCCAGTGATTACAACTATTAGACATAGATAGATGTTTATGTATACTTTTAATAGTGGATATAATAATAATTGTTTTATATTAGGAAAAAACCTGAAGTGTAAAATATTTAAGGAAAAGGTTATAATTGTTAAAAAAATACATTTAAATGCAATTTTTAACATGTGATTTAATATATCAAATATATTAAAGAAGTCTTTAAAAATCTTATCATACATTGAATTAAATACATTTTTGTGTCCAAAAAACATGGTTGTGTATAAGTAGGTCATATATTTATTGTTAATTTTAGTGTATAATATATTTTAGCAATTACAGAAAGAAGTAACGAAATCAAAGATATTTTTTAGATTATTATGAAAGAAAAATTAGTAAAGAAAATGGTGTCATAAATTTGTAAATCAAGTAATTTTTACTATTAATTTTCACTGTTTTAATTATTTTAAATAGGCTGCTATTGTAAAAACACAAAAAAAAATTATAATTATATTTTCTTATAATTAGCAAATATATGCTTTATTGAAAGTTAATAAAAAAATCTTTGAAATTACCAAATTTTATTCCCGTTTAAAAAAAACTATTTTAATAATTTGATTGCGCAACTAGTTAATTTATTGAATTTAAATTAATACTAAATATTCTAAACCACAATTTAAAAAAAAAGTCGTGGATATAAGGAATAATTGGCCGTCTACATATACGTACTTTGTGTTGGCCAAACCTAACAAGGACATCTTATGTACTCCCAGAATTAACCTAGACCAAAACGAAATACTAAATCATAAATTATTTAAAATGTCCTAAAATACGTTTATTTATACAAAATAATCAATAAAAACTATAAGAATTTTAATGGAAAGCTATCGACTATACGTACTTATATTATGTAGTTGGTACCATGCACGTAGCAGTAAATATGGTGGATGCATATCCGAGATTATCGAAATACTCGTCTAAACCCAATATCTCAATTAAACTGTATCAAATTACTATTTATATTAATACATATCGTGAAAAAGAATAGTTTTTAGTTATAAAACATTAATATTAAATAAGAAATGTTGTCAATTTCTTCACGATCGCACCGCCCTGTGCTGTGTTGATGTAGCATAATTTTATTACTTACCACGCTGAAGAATGACATGTTCCACATAGAAAACAGATATATAAGAACAAAGTTGTAAACTGTTATGAAATATGATTGAAAATTTATAGAATTTAGTTAAGTTTCACAATTTTTACCACAAAACAATAACACTACGCGCAATCACTATCGCACCTCCACTCTGAAGTTGTTGACAACGGAATCAATACGGCCAACATAAATAAGAAAAAAAATCAATTAACACAATTTTGGAGTAAAGTTATTATTATTTCTCTATATTAACCTTTACTACCACGAAAATCTTTAGTATATTAGAAAAACATAACCAATAACGACCGGAGATACCATTTCGCCAAATATTACGAAACTTTCCTTACGCATGTCTCATGAGTATTGATTTTTTATTAGTTTCTTTTATTTAATATTTAATGAACACATGGCAAAATATTTTTGAAAATATTCTTATTATTTATATTTTCATATGAAAATAGCAATAATCTATAAAGTCATAATTATATCAAAGTAATTTATTTTTAGAACGAATGTTCCGCGGAAGTACATATATTTTACATTCATTTATATAAGTAAAAAAAATCTTTAACTTTGTAGATAAACTTATTAAAGGATTTAATACTTTTTAACTTTAAAAAGAAAAATAAATTTCAAAAGATGGTTTCAAATAAATGGACACGATTATTTAATTAATAATATGAATTAATATACGAAATATTAACAAAAATAGTTCATACTATTTAGAGAATATTAAATACAACCAAATAATCTATTCTTAAAAACTAAAATTAGGTAAAAATTGGTCTTAATTAATGCAAGTGAAATATGTATTTTAAAAGAGTTTCATAATTATCAAATCCTGTAATTGTGCTATATAATAATGAGTAAATAAAAAAAAATATTTGTATGATCCATTAGTTCAAATAAATTGCAACTAAAGTAATAATTGCTAAAACCTGAAATAATAAATTATAAATTTAGGAGAAAATAACTTAAATTGAAAAATAAGTTGTTTTAGTAGTCTATAGTAGAACTAATATTTATTCTGTGGTATAATATTTTTAAATCTATGACACAAGTTTGAGAATGACATTTGACGCTGTCACCGTCAGGTGACCTAATTTTTCAGCTAGTCTGTGATCCGGTCATTCAAGTGCCACACTGAGATTCTGCATAACATTAGATTTATTTTTCATTAAATAAATTTCTTTTTATGCGTAGCGATTTTCTTTCTATTAAAGCTGCACATGTTTTTAACGTCAAATAAACTTGAAGCGGATTAACGAAGATGTTTACATTTTAAAATGAAACCTTTTAAATTTTTAAAAAATATATTTGCAATGGCTTTTATTTTGAGTGGTATGTGGTTGCTGTTTACTTGGAGCAATATTGGAATATTTAGGTAATATTTTAATAAGATTATAATTCATAACACTTCAACTCCACATAATATTCATTGTGTGTTATAGATACCTATTAATAATAATTCAGAATTTTTAATGAGATGCATAGTGTACAAGGTAAAACGAGTCACGTAGTTTTATCAGTTTCATTATTACTTTGGGTAAATATTTTAACCGTATTTAATGAGGAAATAAGACAATTATTTAATTGTCTCATTTATATTACAAATTTGTATTTTTTTCTTTATTATTTCTTATTTACACTTATATATTGTAGGCTTGTGAGAAAAATAATGTAAAGTAAACATACTTAATTTTACTACTACTTTACATTAATGCTGTAATATAAAGAATTTTATAACTTTTTACCCTTATCCTGCACATATCAGGATAAAGTAATTAGCTCCCACTGCAAAGACATGTTGAGTACCTCTGGTAGACAGTACTGTTTAAAGATACATTATTTCAATCAACATAAAGTACTTTGTTTTTCATAACAATCAAAAACCTTATGAAAATTTTAACAATGTATCTCAAGGAATAAGTATCTTCAGTTTTCCTAGTTCTTATAATAAATTATAACATTGGATTGTTGATAACACTATAAGTACCCTTATTTTTTATTAGAGCACAAAAGAATTTCAGATTGTTAAATAAATACCATGTTGTGTAGTAAATAAATTCTCCTATGTCTTGAAAATTAAGACATAAGTCAGTAAAGAGGGGAGTACACTATGTTCCATCTGCTTTTTTATGGAAAGAACAAGGCAAACAAGTGTATGGGTCACCTGATTGTAAGTGATCAGTTGCCTGCCTTTAAGTTGGACATTGATGTGCTTTTTGAAAATACACATACCTACCCCGCTATGTACAAATAAATAAAAATAATAAAAAAGCTTCAGCTATTTATAGAATATTCAAAGATAAAATTTAATATTTGCATTTGTGAAAAATGTGTAAAATAAAAATAACTTTATATATTTCAACCATAATTAACACACTTACATTTAGCTATAATACCTTTACCCAATTAATATATAAAAAAAATTATTTTCCAGTCTAGAAACAGACAAAAGCATACCACTATCAGTTAAAAACAAGTTATGTAATTTCAATTTCAATGACGACAGACCTCATGTAACAAACAGTACTAGCTTAAAAATGATATACTATATAACTCCAACATACCCAAGACCAGAGCAGATACCAGAGTTAACAAGATTGGCTCATACATTGATGCATGTGCCGAGACTGCATTGGATAGTCGCTGATGATCAGCCTTTGTGTTCGGAAGAAGTATTAAGTGTATTGAGGTAGGTTTCAGTTTTGTTTTTTTAAAGTGGCCTCTCTTTAATTTTTTTAGCTTCAGTCTGTATCTAAAATATACTATATATGAATACAGCCTGGTCAAATAGTTGTGGATAGCTGAGCAGATTTGATTTTAGGATGTAGAAAATAAGAATACTTCCCAAGTGAATAATGCACAAAAGTTCTTACTTCAAGGCAGCCACAACTTGTAAATTATAAAACTTACACAACCTGTTTAGTAGTCAAAATGAAAGTTTTAAAAAGTTTTTGCTTTAACATGTTGTATTTAAAAAATATTATTAAACCTATAATGGAATCAGCTAAAGTATTTAATTAATAATGTACCATGCAAAAACTAGTGTTAAGACAAATA
>DWAL01000626.1:0-10186 GCA_018230405.1 Heliconius hortense
ATTAAATCAATAATCATGAATTTTAAGCGGGCGAAGCCGTGGGCGGGCCGCTAGTTATTAATAAGTATATTATATACCAAGCTTTCTTTTCATAGGTTGCGAAATTAGATCATGAATAGACCAAAGCATTTTTATAAATAAGAATAAACGATTTTATCTAAAGACACTCCGCGAAGCTTAAGGCTGGGCTTTACGTTTGTGTGAGTGTTCATATATATAGTGTAGGTGTTATTATGTTGTTGGCCAAAACCGTTTTATATTACTTTTTAGCAACCGGCCTACGCCTCTTGCATTATAACAACGTCTTACATAACATTCTTAATTATTTTATTTTGGTGTTCGCTTTATTAAGAGTGAAAGACAAAGTTGGCGCTGTCACTGTATAAGAATATAAAAATGTAAGTGTATAAGCAGCTAAAAGAAAGAAAACCAAAATCGTGGGAACAACGCTGTTTTTGATGATATAACGGAGCGATTAATTATTGACTCAAACTATACAACAGACGAGAGAGAAGATGAGGAGGATGCAATAACCGGTGCAGAAGAAATTATGTATTTTATTTAAAACTTTAAATTTTTTCCTTAATGTCTATAATAAACTTTTTTCTTCCGGCTCTACTTTTGGGACTACATTACTCTTTCTTAAGACTCACCTCACAAAGTAGTGTATAGGCAACCTAGGATCCGCTGAAGGTACTTCAATTTTAGAAGCGCCGCTATATTTATTTTTCGCCTGTCGATATATTTCTAACATCGATCTGTATTTTTCTTTTATTTGTCCTGAAATAAATTAACACAATTTCGGAACCAACATCTGAATTTAAACCGTTCGTTGGTTGTGGGTTTGATTCCATCTGGTGACAAAGAGCGTCGGTGAGTTTCGCCTACTCAACACACAACGTTCCCAAAATTGGGTGGTGTTTGAGGAACGGACTTTTGAACACTAGGTTCTCATTTTAAATAAAATAGGCTTACACCACACAACATAGAGACTGTATTTTGATTTCCTGCAAAATGAGAATGAGAGAGAAATGAGTGGATTGAGCTGAACGAAACATGAGAAATGAATAAATAGTAGATTTTTGAACTGATGGCGCGTGGTGATTTTGAGTTACACGATAGTAATTGTATATTATATGTTGTATTGTACAGAAAAAGGAAGGTAGACTTCTTGTTTTATCTTAACAATAGAAAAAAAGCGCGAATCTCTTGTTTCAAGAGTAGTTAGTAGTTGGTGGACATGAATTTCTTAGTTACTTAAACAGTTAGATATTTGGTTAGTTCATTAATTATATAACTTTTAACATAATTTAACAAAAGAAAGCGTATTAGGAAATACCCATAATCGTGCCGATTTCGAATCCTATCATTTTCGACCCCTGATTTCTGATGTCTTCTATTTGGTGTATCTTATAGTTGACCTCGACGACGAGCTCGTGCGCGAGGTGCCTTATCCTGTCTTTATCGCCGTTTAACATCCTGTCGGAGATTCTTGTGTATTTTTTTTGTGTCAATATTGAGGGTAATATGGCTAAAAAGTTTGGAAGACGATAAATTGTAATTGATATGCCATTGGTATAACAGCTAGGCAAAGGGAATCTGATGTTAAAATATACCGTTGCCTCACTCAATTTTTGAGACATTGCGCAAGTGGGGAAAGTTAACGCCGCGATATCAATCACCAGAGCGGGGAATATAACAAACCCACAACCATCGCGTCGTTCACCACTCAACACACAATATCTCGAAAGCTGAGTGTCGTGCAAGAAACGGAATATGTTAACATTAGGTTCCGTCTCCCTGCTAAAAGGAAAAATTTACCTGATTTATCCGGTCTTACCTTTCCTAGGGCCTTATTTATAAACCGCTCTCAATTCTTAAGTCGATCTTGAGATGTCATTTTGAATGAAACCGGCATGTCAAGATCGCTCTCGAGAGCGGTTTATAATTACGGGGCGTAATGATAATAATATTATTATTATCAATTTCCGCCGAATCCTGGGGACATTCCGTGTTGTGTGTGCGTTGAGTAGCGGAATTATACGCCGCGCTTTGCCTCGTTATTAGAATAAGGAAATGAAAATTATAAATATTTAATTTTTGCGAGTGGAAATCGAATCCAGAAGCTGTGCTTCTCTTTCTCTCGACTGGCCTCACTTTATAACTTTACTGACTTTCATACGTATACATACCGAAACATATAAATATTACTGTGAGCAACATTTGTAATTTCTTTCAACTGTAGTAGTTCTCTACACAAATCTTTGCTATTTAAAGACTATTATTAGTAAAAGCAATTATATGTTTATTGTTTTTGATTAAGCATTAAACCAATTGGGAATAAGTAACCAATAGTAATGTTGGTATACAGTATACAAGATAAAAATGTAAACGTCGCGGTATTCAAACCCGCACCTCTTGTCGACCGTCCAAGCGCTTTAACCACAAAGACATTTCCAATTTATTTACGTTGTTACTTTGTTAGTTGTATCTTCAAAAAAATATTTTTTTTCTTTCTTAAATAAATAATAACATTTCTCAAGCTTCACGCTGTATCCCGCACACGGGAACTGTTACCATTCTTTTACTTTCGTCGCTCACTTTCCGCAATCTTTCTTTGCTTTCCGAATTCTAAAGACTCGCAAGAACATTTTATAAATGTTAATTATAAGTAGTAGGTACATGTTAGCTAACACACGATAGATACAGTTCGACTCCCATAAATGTCACACCTTTTTTACATTTACAGTTTTTTTTTTCTAGATTTATATCTATTTTTAACATATAATCATTGACTTCAAGTTTTTTCCTATTAAATTTTCTGTCTTCCACAAACAATGTGAAATATAGGCAGACGGGATTTCATAGGGCACCCCGACCCTCACGTATCGCCTAATTTTTAAAAGACGGAACTCAACGCCGCGCGTTGTCCCGTTACCAAATAAAGGACAAAATAAATATCTGGAGTAGAAATTGAACTAACCACCGTTGCATTTGCATTCAAAAGCTGTGCCGCTTCGCTACGAAAGCCCCTATTTAATTATTGAAATTTTTAATGAAATTTTGAATTACCATATTCAAAATATTACTTTTTCTTAAATTATGTAGATAAATTGTGATGGTTCCCTTTCTTTATTTTCCAGTGTTATATTTTTTTATCTTAAGTTGAACAGCTTTCACTAAGGTCTGCATCGGATTGACCTAGTTCCTACTCAGGCCTAATAGACATATAAAATTTTCGAAAATAATCCAAGTCCATTCGGTACTTTCGAGATGTGCTTGTACAAGCAGACAGACAAACCTATTAAAAAATATAGAATCATATTATCTAATATTAAACAAAATTATATTACTGTTCTATTTTATTAAACACAGATAACTTATAAGTCATGACAGAATCTCACAAAAAAAACTGATCTGTATAGGTTCTCTAAGAAGTGACCGATTTCTACTTTCTGCGACACAAATCTTAATTACAATCGTTTCTTGTTAATAACTTTAATCATATCAACAAGATGTGCTATCTCGATCGCTTTATTAGCAATTTGTTCATAACCATTTATATGTTCCACTGGTCTCCAGGAAAGGTAGAATCTCTTCACTGTCGTACTTATATCTGACATTATATTCTGTTTATCTGTTATATCTCCAAATATATAACCGATTTCAAATGACGAATAGTTCGTGTAATAAGATTTTATAAGTTCAGCTCTCTTAACTTTTAAATCGCTGTCTCTAACAGTCTCATACATTAAACGGAACAATTTCATTTTCATACTATTGTCCTCATCTAGCTTTTTGTCCTCATGTGGCTTCTTTGTGTCCTCGTTTGGCTTCACTTTGTCTTCAGGTCGGGCTTCTGATCGTAGTAGAGATATGCCAACTCGTCGTTCTGGAGCGTATTTCAATAATTTCAGTTTTGTACTCCATGATAGTTCATTGATGATTTGGTCTGAAGCTTTTGTGGAGTATCCGTTTGTGATATCTGAAATAATATAATTTTCATCTGAATAAAATTTAAATATTTAAAAAAAAAACACGTTTATTGAACTGATCATTATTTATCGTAAACAGAGATATGGAACACTCGACCCACATGTATATTACTATAGTGGCCAAATATAAAAAGAAACACATAGCTTTTTTTGTCTATTTTTCAAATAATATTTATCAATACTTATTACTGCAGGAGATTGTAGCGCCTATCTGACGTCTGGTTAGAACCGATGATTAATGTTGAAGAGCGCGCTAGAGAAACTATAGTAGCATATATAATAATACTACTATAGTTCCATCAATAGTATATTTATATTGTCTACTACAACAACATAAAAGGGTAATCTGCCATTTATATTACTCTTTAATATATCATCGTGTAATAAGGCTAAAGTATCCACAGGGAAATTTAGTGGCGCAACTTATCGTCAATTTTCGTTTTAGATCCAGGAAATTTAAATAATATATTTATCGTTACCGTACCGTTTTACCGTATGGGAGGTCAGACTGTTCCTCTGAGCCATGATCACATTTAGAAGGTATTTTAACCGATAATTGCATATTTTCGCTTCGACTTAGCAAAGAAAAGACAATATTTGTTTAATGTTATAAGTATTTTATTAAAAACGAAATTACGTTACGTACAATATATATTTTTATTAAATCCATTAACACTTTACTTTCATCAAGAATAATGAGTGTACCCAGTTCTAACATGTGTGGTTTCAAAATTACTGACGCTACCAATAATAATCAATTTCCCACCCATAATCTATAGGCCACCACTTAGTTGTTCTTTTCCTCGTGGAAAGCATATGATTACTAATGTATCTATCAATTTTAAAAGTCTTCGTCCTCTTCGATTTCTTCTTTGTTTTAGGTTCAAAATAGTCAGACGGTATCCCTGGGCCAAATGACGGTGTTTCAGTCTTGGCATCATCCTTAAATTCAGAATTCAGATCACCCTCAACATCATATTTCCTTTCAATCTCATGCATCATGTTAGAAATATGATTTATTTCCCAAAAATGATGCTCGATTTCCTCCAAATACAAGACCATCTCGAGTAGATATAATTTCGGTCTCATGATCACGCTGATATTATATTTATCAACCATTCGCCTGTATTTTTCCTGTATGTTGTATGTAAGGTAGCCAATTTCGAATGGAGCGCAATCGGAGTTCTTCTTCTGTATGGTCAATAAAAGACCTGTTCTTCTGTCCGTGTCTTTGATGATATCGGATGTTAGGTTTAAAATTTTCCTAGCCGATTCTATGTCTTTTTCTTTTATCTTGTGTTGGGCGTTGGTGTATTTTACTGAAATTGAAATTTTAAACTGCACATAGCATGGTAGGTAGAGAGAACCTAGGAACGAAGTGTTCAAACACTTTGTTTCCATTAGGACACTTCCGTTCCCCACTTTCCACCAATTTCTGGAATTCGTACTTTGTTATTACCTAGGAAGGAAATGAAAATATTATATATTTCATTCCTCCGAGCGAAAATGAAATCAACATGCATGTGCCATGCGCCAAGAGTGCGATTATTTAAATTAAACTTTGGAAAACAAAACGAGCGTATAGTATCCCACAAAGTTTTTAATATAAAAATGAATGAGAAACATTCAGTCGGAAAGCTTCTGAGCCATGTCATGGTCGCTGGTTGCGTAAGCTGGGCCTACCCACAATCTAACCCGGCTGGGCGGACCACAGGCATGCTCAGCTGATCCTCACTTCCTCCTTCACATATTATATGTGATAGAGATTTCCTAATACCCACACCTCACTCAACACAAAATGTCTCGAATCTGGGAGGTGTCCGGAAAATAGTGTCTTAAGTCTTGAACTTAGGTTCTCTGTAAAATATAAAGCTGACGAAGCTCTATACTATACATACTAATATAATAGAGCTTAAGAAGTTGTTTGTTCGAACACTTTAATCTTAGGAACTATTATTAACTTAGGAACGATTTGAATAATTAATTTTGTGTTAGATTGGCCAATTATCGAGGAAGGCTATATTAGATGACTTTAATCGTTTTGATGTACCACACTGCACCAGCAGTCCAAGTTACCTTCCGCACTTAGAATGTGTCATGCCACCATGTGTAACAACAACGAGCATTTATTACTTTTTGGCCACGTGGTCAAGTTCACATGTAAAGATAATCTTTCGTATAAATAAAGTAGAACTTTCCTCCCCTTTCGTCTTATATTTTAAAAACAACCACCACTTACTTGTTAATAAAATAAAAATAACTATTTTCGCGTTAATCATTTCCATTTTAAAAGATTTTTTTATATTCAAATATAAACATAACTGATATTGTTTTAATCATTATTTTTGATTACTCAAGTGTTTATTAGTTTTTTAGCTAATTAAATTGAAGGATTTGTTCAGTTTATTTTACTTTTCCATTTAAAAAATATTTCTATACAGTATACATATAGTCAGTGGTTTTAAAGAAATATAATGTATCAAAATTTGAACGTAGCGGAACTCGACACCGCGATATGCCTCCAGAGTTCGGCGGAAAGTGAGGAACGGAAATGACTTAACGTGCGATAACACTAGGTTTCCCTCTGCCTACTCTGCTATGTGCGGAATATAGCGTGTTGCTAAAAATATAAGTTGAAAACGCGCGTGTAAGAGCTTCGTCGTTGCATGATAAGAACGTATGGCTTAGTAGTTAGAGCGCACCGCGGGTTCAAGTCACGCTACGTTCAAATATTTATACGTTTCTAAATATTTTTTTAGTGTGTAATTAAAATAAAAATCGGCAAATTGTTTACTTATTCAAAATTATATACATATAGTAAAATTTCGCATTAGAAAATAGTTGGATTTGAACTGGCGTCCACAGATTACTGACACTAGTCACACTGACATTAGTCGCCAAAGTTATTCAGTAACTGAACAGCATAGAAAAACTAACCAAATTGATTTTTTTTATATTAATAGAAAATGTATGTTTATTTTATTCTTCCCGCTTTGTTACCAAACCGCGGCTTTGAATTCTGCCACCCAACTCGCAATGTTCTGAAACTTGGGTGAAAAGTGAGAAATGGAGTAAAACGCGCTAAAAAGCAAATAATAAAAGTTGTTCCAAATTTATTAATGTTTTTTCATATGACAAAAATGTAACTTAACGCTACTCTATTGTGTAGAGGACATTGACGTATACGAGAGACGCTGCCTCAAATCCTTCTTTAATTTATCATTTCATATAATTGTAGTAGGTATGTATAAGAAACAAAGAGGTTCATTAGAAATTTGGCTGAATCGTTCATTTTTAGATAACAAAATGTTTATTTTCATTTTTATAATATGTAAGTATATTAACATAATTCTCTTAATTTCTTTGAAGGCAGACGGGACCTGGGAACCCAGTGCTAAAACACTCTGTTCTCCATTAAGACACTTTCGTTCTCCAGTTTCAGCTGAAGTTATGAAATATGTATGATTAAATACGTCATTTTGCCGAGTGGGAATCGATCGAACAGCCGTAGCGTTTACATACACTGTTACAGTCGCCTATAGCACCTGCGTGTGCGCCTGCGCCACGACGTTCTTGATTTTTTATATAACGTTTTTTTAGTACTAATACCATCGAAGATAAGACCACAGCTCGAGCCGAGGGAGTTACCGAACGAACATTGGGCAACTGGATTGATACACAACCATCTTATAAACATGACCGCGGAATTTATTGCAGGTTACTAGTTTTTTAGCTTCACTCTGTATCCCGCATGTTACATGGAATGTCGAGGAAACCGAGCATTAAGACACTCATTTTCTTACTTTTGAGACATTGCGTGTTTAGTAGCGGAGATTAACGCCGCGCTTTTCCTCGACACTAGAGCCAATTAAATGAAAATGTAAGATATTTCATTTCCTTGAGTTGGAATCGATCCCAAAACCTTCGCTTACAGTCACACGCCTGTGCCCCTGCGCTACGACTAACTAAGGGTAACTATTTTCATTATTTCTTAGATACAACGTATAAACTGAAATATGCTGAGAAGATCAAGGACGAGCACAGCCACAGTATAACATATGAGTTAGGTTTCATAGCCGCGGGAATTCAAGAACGGTTCCTAAGGATGTTAAAGACGTATAGAAAATACGCCGACCAGAAAGATTTTGAGAAACAAAAGTATACAATCGTGGAATTGTTAAATGCATTTCATGTTATGCGTGAGTTTTATATTATAAAGTTTAAAAAGTATTTGGATTTGAACCTATGTACTTTAGGTTATATTTTTAAGGTCTTTTTTACAGTTAAAACGCTTTATCTCGGTAGGTATAAGGAACCTAGTGTTAAAATGTCTAACTCGCTGGTTTCATCATATTTAGTGGCCATATATACAAACGTTATGTTACCAAGCACCGCTCTCTAACTAAACTTATATTTTTAGGGTTCCGTCCGTCCGAGATATCGAGTTGAAATTCGAACCTTTGATTCGAAACTATAAAAAGAGTATAAAAATTAATAGATTACTTCAGGTTGACCTAGAATTATGAAATTTGGCAGCTAGCTAGCTACAATTAGTATTTCAAGAAAAAATCTTTAAACTTTACATTTGTGGTTAAATCATAAAAAATAATAGCCCTGTAGAGGTAATGCACATTCATTAATATTGTTCATAAACAACATTTGTAAACACACTACATCAGCGTCCTACATTTATTCGCTACAAATACAATTGTGTAATTATTTTCCACTATTGTTTTAAAGCGTATTAATTACCAAATAAAGTGTATAATAAAAGAGTTGAACATAAGGTCTCGACTCACTAACATCGTCGCGCTGCCGTAGCCCACAGCCTTAAAAGAGGGCAAAATTTGGTACTAAAGCTGATTAGTACAAGTGAGGTATCAAATGCGCTTGAATTTCAGTAAAATCTCGAGACCACTAATTTTTGTACGGAACCCTCGGTGGGCGAAGCCGACTCGCGTTAATCGCGTTTTTTTTATGGTAGGGTTTTTAGCTTATTGAAAGGGATAATATGTAAAACTATTTATTTAGCACCATTCGTATATCGCATAGAAGAAGAGACAGATAGAACCTAGTGTTAAGACTCTCCGTTCCTCTCTTTCTGTCTAACTTGGAGACATGTTTTAGAATTGAGAATTTTATAATCAAACTCATTCAGGGAGGCCGTTAAAAATGTCTCGGTTGTGAGTTCGATTCCTATCCGAGGAATGAATTAATATTTAATAACATTATTATTTCCTCGTTCTGGTAACAAGGCGGCGCGGCGTTCAGTGCCCTACTCCACACGCCCAACTCAATCGTCGCTTTCAGAATTTTATTCTAGGTTCCCAAGTTCCCTCTGCCTACTCTGCTATGTGCGGGACGCAGCGTGAAGCTAAATTAGAATTCATCAATATATTCCTATTTTTTTCAGAAGGGGATTATAACGAAATTCGTCTTGAAAAATCTATATTCCACAATATTGTATGGAAACACGAAAATAGGCCGTCAACTAAATTGGATATTTTTGCTTTCAATAAAAAGCGCTATACACCTAAAAGTGTTAAATGGAGATCGAACTTATAATTTATTTATGTATTAAAATGTTCATTTAGCTGGATTTATAATCTATGGAGTTAAGCTGGTTTTGAAATTTTAAGGCAAATAAGCTATAGGTTCGTCAAGCTAAAGAAAATGACGTGGGTTCAAGTCTTGTTACGTAAAAAGTTTTAACTCTTCATTTTGACATTACAAAATTTCAATAAAAACTAAATTGTAGTTTTTACATTAATTAAAAAATAAAAAGTGATAATAAAAAGATAAAAGCTAACTTGTTTTTTATTTAGTTTCGCTGTATCCCGCATATATCAGGATAGACGGAAGGAATCTAGAGTTAGGGCTCTCAATTTGTCACGCACAGCCTCCTTTTTGAGATATCACGTGTTTAATAGCGCAACTCAACGCCGCTCTTTTTCCAATTTGTGTCCGATTTGCTTGAAAAACTAATTCGACGACAATTCAATAAAGTAATAGCATAGACTTGATTATAAGCTCGATATTTGTGAGTTCGATGCCCACCGAAGGGAATGACTATATAAAATGTTTATTTTATTAAATTGCGATGGGTTGCTCTAGCTTTACCTACCCACATTGAAAACATTATCTCTATATATAATAAGACAGTAAAAATATTTTGTCTGTACATTTAGTAA
>DWAL01000627.1:0-10182 GCA_018230405.1 Heliconius hortense
ATAAAGTCGTGGCGCAGACGCACAAAGTGACTGCAAAATCGGCTGGTTGTGGGTTCCCCAATACAATCCCCAATCGAGGACATAAAATTTATATTTTCATTTCTTCGCTCTGGTGTCGAGGCAAAGCACGGCTTTGAGTTCCGCCGCTCAACACGCAATGCCCTTCGGTAGAAGGTGGGGAATAGAATGTCTTAACTCTAGGTTCCCTCTGCCTACCCTGATGTGAAGCTTATTTATTTATTTTATAATCTTATTGATTTTCTAAAATGTTAAGGAATTAAATCCACAAAATTATTTCATAAATTATCTTGGAAAAAAGACTACACGGCAATAAATCAAGGTAAAAGAATCAAAGCAGTCTTATTTTGAATGGAGAAAAAAATATATATAACTTATTGCTTACTGAGCTCCCTTTGATTTTTACAACTTATACACATACGGTACGGTTAAACCTAAGTTGCTATTGTCACATATAATATATACTATAATATTTTTATATAGACATTGAATTCTTAATGTACAATCTGTCATTATCTGTCACTGTCACTAACTTAAGTAGAAGTAACTTCTGCTCATACAGTTATATTTCTTATTTTTAAAATAATTAAATAGTTATGCACACTACATATTATTCAAAAATATCATATTTAAACACATTCATATTCAATAGTCAATTGCTTAAGGAGTAATACTAACCTCACATTCATTTATTTATTTTTTAGTATTGCTAAACAAGTAAACACATAAATATGAGCTCATTTAAATTTAGTTTTTCGGGTGATCCTCATGAGTCAGTTAACAATGGTATAACAATAATTAATCCTCATAATATTTTTGAATGATTAAATTAGTTCTGAATTTATTACAAATTGTTTTTTTTAAATTTTATTTTTCAGACAGCGATAATATCGAATGGCTGAAAAGCGAGGAAATAGTGCCGTGTGATCAAATAAAAGATATTGATAATATAGCAGCTCAGGCTAAAATGTTTGCATGTGGAGAAGCAGAAATAGGACATGTGGTAATAAGTAATATGATGACATATATAAAGGAAAGAGGGTTAGACAATGTTGTTGATCTAGCTAACCATAAACATAGTGATCTTGTCACTGGCACATATGAAGGTGATGAATTTGTATTTGTATTTTGTCATCTTTGTGGTGTATTATTCATAGTAACTTATAGTGCCAAATTGAATTGAGGAGATGAAATAATTTACTTAAATTTTTATTTGGTGTCAAGACAAAGCGCGGTGTGGAGTTCAGCCACTCAACACACAATGCCTCCAGAATTTGGCAGAAAGTGAGGAATGGAGTGTCTTAACACTGTTCCCTCTGCCTACCCTGCTGTGTGCATTATACAGCATGAAGCTGATTTATTTATTTTATTAACAAGTCTCAGCAAGCAAAGTTAAACATTAAGACACTGTTCCCATGCACAGCCAGATTTTTTAGACATTGTATAATATACAGATGTTTGTAACAAGACAAAGTGCATAGACTTCTGATTATTGCTTGACTGCTAAAAAATTATAGTAATCCATTCCTCCAAGTCAGAATTGAACACTTATGTGTTGCTACAAGTATGTCTTTTAATTATTATTTTTTTCTAAATAAATATTTCTTATTTATATTAGGGGGACTAAAGATCTGGGAATGCACATATGATCTTGTAGAATACTTAGAAAAAAATCCAGAAGTAATAAATTTTCAAGACTTAAAGGTTTTGGATTTGGGGTGTGGGGCTGGTATTCTAGGTATATATTCCTTTTTAAAAGGTGCATTTGTGACATTTCAAGATTATGTAAGTGTGAAAATGTTTTTTTTATATATTTCATATTTTGAATTTAAATATGTAATACAATATTTTTTTAGAATAAAGAAATCTTGGAAATTTCTACTATACCAAACATTCTACTTAACATAGAAGAAGATGAAAGAGAAGAACAAATAAAAAAATGCAAATTTTATTCAGGAGATTGGGCTTCCTTTGATACTTTATTAGAAGAGTCTGATAATTTTGATGTTATACTGACTGCTGAAACAATTTACAATCAGAAAAATTATAATAAGCTACTTTCACTTATTAGGAAGAGGTTAAATAAAAATGGTATAGTTTTAGTAGGAGCAAAGACTTATTACTTTGGAGTTGGTGGTGGCACAAGACAATTTGAAAATGTTTTAAAGAATTTTGACCTTAAAAGTGATGTGGTGTGGAAAACAAGTACTGGTATACAAAGAGAAATTTTAAAAATAAATAAACTATAAATATTTTTCTATAACAACTTTATTTTACCATAACCTACCAATAACTCCTATCCTATATTTTTTAAATAAAGATGCATGATATATGACAACGTATTTATGGAGAAAGCCTTTCAAAAATCCACCCATCTTCACCTGCATGCACTAGTTTACCATCAGGTACTTCACCTTCTTTAGGTTTTCTGAATTTTATTCTATCATGTAGCCTGTCTCTTTGTCCTTGCCAAAATTCTACAGCTCTTGGTTGTATTACATAACCACCCCTAAAATCAAACATTTTCATGATTTCTAACTTAAATAACCATACTTAGGTATTGTTGAAAAATTAGTACAGAAGAATATTTAAAAAAAGTAGATGTTTGAACACAGCAGGATTCTGTTCTGATGAAATTTATTTATGTTGATATTACCAAGACCTCTGTAGGCAATTTTATTTTACCTTTAGTGAGGAATAACACTTATGTGAGTGAGTACATCTGTCATTAAACCACTTGGATTTAAATTCCTAGAAAAACAAAATACTACTACATAATTTATAGCAAACATGTTATATTTACCAAAACTCTGGCTTCGGAACTTCCTTGCCGGGAATCATATATTTAGCCTCTAAAACTTTTTCCCTTTCACAAAGAACTTCTCTAGATTCTATTGGTGTACTTTGGAAACTTGTGCTCGCAGCAATTTGGCTGGGAACCGGCCGGGAATGGAAATATTTAGTGGATTCCTCCTCAGATAGCTTTTCAACATGGCCTTCAATCCTAACTGACCTGTTTAATATTTCCCAGTAAAATGTTGCTGCTACATTTGGATTATCAGCCTGACAAAAATATTTCACACAAGCTTAAATTAAGATTATTAATATGTCCTCTGGTAGACAAAGTATGTTGAGAAGTTTGGATATGGCAATGTAACATAAAATATGTTAAAAAATGGCAGAAAATTGGAGTGTTTAAACACATAGTTGAGTTAAACTAGTATAATACTAAAGCATAGAGTAGAGGGAGAGGCCATTACTAGTACAGCATTAGACTAAGCAATGGTTGTAGGTCCAATCCATATTTGTGGAAATGGATTATTCACATTTCACAATGTTGTATTAAGTTCCATCATTCAAAACACAATGCCTTGAATTCAGACAGAAAGTGGAAAATGGAGTGTTTTTACACTGGGCTACCTCTTAACACATGCAAGAAAATGCCTGTCTGAGTATGATATACTTACCATTTCTTTAGCTTTTCTGCTTCCATAATTTGTAAAAAATTTGAAACCATCTTTTCCATATCCTTTACATAGAACAAATCTTGCTGAAGGGTAGCAATCCCTTAAAAATAGAAAATATCATAAATTTTAAATTTATATTTTGTCAAAATGGTAGGTAAAAAATTAAAAAAAAATGAGTTTAAATACTTTGAACATGTTGCTAAGCACATAGCATTAGGTTCTAAAATCTCTTTCCTTGCACACGCATCATCAAACCAAGCTTTAAATTGTCCAAAAGGCTCTTTTGAAACTAAATGTTCTTCTAAAAATGTTTCGTTTCTATCTTTATACTTAATTCGCATACCTAAAACATTAAATCTTTAGTTTAATGAATTTACCTTCTATCTAATCTTTTAAATAACATGAAATTTTAGTTTCAGAGTTAGTTATTAACTAACTCTGAAACTAAAAATTCAAAACATACCCCCAATGTCAATGCTCATTTTGCGTAATGGTACGGCGCTTTTAATATATCTTAATTTTAGCCAGTTTACAGCCATATGACTTTAAAACATTATATTACTGATACTTTGGCTTGTTTCTTAAAAAGTAAGAGAAATCTGAAATTAGAAGATAAAAAAAGTTGAGGAATTATAATTTTCTTACAAAAAACAAACATTGCTCTCACTTAACAACAAACCTTTCAGCAAGTAGTACTACTAGAAAAGAGACTAATCTACTTAAAGTAATATTATCGACGTCAAAAACAAAGTAATAAATGTTATCTAATCAGGAAAAGAGTTGATTGTTTTAACTTATGTGTTATAACTTATAAGTAAATAGAATCACACACAAACAATATTATTGTCTATATGTCTATACTATATTGCCAATAATATTGTTTAATATATGGCCCCGCACACTACTCAATATTATTGACAATATTTCATAGTAAAATCTATCGCAGTCGCTCGGTAGCAACTCTGTAGCTTTACTTGTATGCGTACGTGTTAAATCTGAAATAGCAAGAACGAAATAAACCGTTGCTTTATTTATTGCATTTAGCTTACTTATAGAAAAAAGGCAATAAAAAAAAAGACTAGATGAGAAAAAATACTGAGTTTAAGATTTTCAATATTATTAATGAACTACAACAAAGGTCATTCGTGGCCCAGGGACAGGTTGTGGATTCGATCCCCTCTCGGGAAATTAAATATTTATTTAAATTTATATTTTCATTCTTCGCTCTAGTTTCGAGACAAAGCGCGGCTTTCCGTCACTCAACACGCAATGCCGCAACTAGGTTTCCTCTGCCTAACCTGATGTGCGGATTACAGCGTGAAGCTAATTTTACTAACTGAGAATGACTTAAAAAATTACATGAGGATTCTTAAATAAAAATATTATCTCTGTTTGGGTAGAGTTTTTTTAAATATGGAGAAGATATTTTTAACTTTATCATGATATGCTTCAGTAGATGTATTCCATAGATCTTAATAAGTTTCCCATAAACTCTATTAAATATAGTTTTTCCGTGGGAGTAGTAATAAGAACATTATTTTCGCTATTTACACTGTTTTCGTCGTCCATCGTGAATGAAAAAGCAGAAGCGTTCGTTTCGCTTGGAGTCTTTTTTTCAATTAAAATATTGCAGCGCGCCCGCATACCACAATAATATTGACAATAACTTTGCTTACCCCCGATATTGTCGTGGCAAAAACCGAAATTCTGGAAATCTACAATAATATTGAAAATCGGCCGCACACACTTATATCCGAGATTACAGGGCCGCCGATCCTTCGTAATTTTAGTAAAGCTGAAACTTTGAGTACTATTAGTCTAATATGAAGTTAAGACGTACTCACTAACTTGAAAGTGGGCACGTTTCTGAAGTAGCGCCAAATAAAGGTATATCTCTGTTTGGGAGGATGATTGAGACATCGGATTGGTCTGGTTGCTTATAAGGGGTCTTGAAAAAGTCCGTAAATAATAAATGTAAAATTAAAACTTGCTAGAATAGCGTATATTGCCCCAATTTTAGAAACCATTAAGTCTGGCAGCAGTAAAGGCCCACGTAAAGGGCCTGGTAATAATAAATATACATTGTTTACATTATTCCTAAAATTATATTTAAATAGGAGCGTTTATACTTTAACCTACGTGAGCATGTACCTTAATTTGGCGCTACCTCTGAAATGGCCCTACTTTCAAGTTAGTAAGTACGTAACTACATATTAGAATATTAATTCTAAAAATTTCAGCTTTGTTAAAATGACGTAGGTCTGGGGGCCCTGGGATCCAGTCTATCAATATTATTGACAATACATAGTTTATTGACAATATTATTGTACGTGTGTGGCCAGACATTAACATGAATTATCTTTTAATAATATAAAAAATATTTTGGCCCATTTTATTTATTTCTTATTTGGCTTAGTTAAAGAAAGCTTACTGAACGAAAATCATTATATTTTTTCAAACTTTTTTACGGTATATTTCGTTATGATATATTACGGTAGTTTAATATATATATTTATGTAAAATGTACTTTATATTAATAATCTATATTTTCTTATGTATATCATGGCTTCATGGCACGTCACATGCATCCCTTTGGGTATGTGTGTTCTGTGCTAGTGACATGTCAATTGTCAAAAGCGGCAAGTGAAAGGTGTAAATTTGTAGAGGGTGTATTTAAACATTTAATGTTTTAAATATATTAACATAAAAAAATAATCTATAAGCCTAGCCGTTACAGAAACTTTTATAAAATGGAAAATCTAGAAGTTGATTCTGATGTTATCAAGGAAAAAATTCACACGGAGCCAGTATTAAACGATCCTAAATATATAACCTTATTGAGTTTGATAGTGTTATTATTCACTTTTGGTAATGGTTTATAATTATATATATTGCATATTTTTTATATACTAATAATATGTAACATAATCAAAAACCTTTTGTCTATTTAGTATTTTGGTGGTGTTTCTCACGACGGCGTCATTTACGCCGCTCCATTTTACTTGCGGGACTTTCTGACGCTGGCAAAACATTGCTTTTTGTAAGATTGGTATACACGCAATTCAGACAGACATTCACATCCATGAAAGAAAATCTTGAAGAGTATATAACATCCCATGTAGGTGTTATTTAATTATTAATTTAATTTTCTTTCTTAACAATTAAGAAAAACAATTAATATTATATTTGTTACAGCAACCACTGAGAATCGTGGATATACCTGGTCAAGAACGCCTAAGAAATAAATATTTTGATCATTACAAGAATAATGCTAAAGCTATTGTTTATGTTGTTGACTCTGTAACTATACAGAAAGAGATAAGAGATGTTGCTGAGTAAGTTTAATCAAAATTGACATATTTAATTTCCAAGTAATTATAATAATTATTTATTTTGGTGGATCTCTCATGTAGTAATTTTATTATTTATACGATGAGAAATTTGGGAAGTATTTCATTATATTTATATAATAATAGTGGCCCTCATGTGGCTTCGATCAACTACACCACAAAAAAAAAAGAAAATAATTTATTATCTTTCAACATTTAATATAATTGGTTCTGTAGACATGAGGTCAACATACATAGGAGAAGCCTAAATCCTGAAACTTCGATGCTTTTGTCATTTGCATTTGCTATCATTATACAAATAATAATTTTACAAACAAAATCAAACAACAAAACATTGAATTCTAAAGATTTAGCCAATTCAATAAAACAGTTGTATACAAGTAGTAATATTGTTGAATAACATACTTAATAGTTAATGTCTTTTTTGTTTATGGACTGGTAACACTTAACAAAGTAACATTTGCCAGAATCCAATAGTAAAAACCCATATTTTAATTGTTTAAGCAGTAAAACACAAACAGACAAAAAAAATAAAAATCTCTGTTTTGAGTCCTATTTACATTAATAAATACCCTCAGTATAAGTTTTTTTGATATATCTTCCATGTACATACAATGATCAGGTATGATTTTATTATAAGTATAAATTAATAATAAAATATTTTCTCAAAATACCCACAAGGGTTGTTTGGGTACATATATACCTACTATATGTATTCCTCCCGCACACAGCAGGGTAGGCAGAAGGAACCTAGTGTATAGACACTCCGTTGTGTTGAGTGGCAGAACTCAACACCAGAGCGAAGAAATGGATATATAAATTTAAATAAATATTTCATCTCCTTGTGTGGGGATCAAACCCACAACCAGTCAGTTTTACAGTCCCACTTTGTGCCCCTGCACACCAACTGGCCTATAGATTTATATGGAACAATTTAACCAAAACAGTAATATTCTAGATATCTATATACTATTCTCTTGGATCCTGTCGTGCAGAGCTATAATCCTCCATTGTTAATATTATGTAACAAACAAGATCAACCTATGGCAAAAGGCAGTCAAGTTATCAAAAGTTTACTTGAGAAAGAAATGTAAGTATTCAAATTATAATATAAAAATGTAATGTGTTGTAATTTAAAGTTGGTGTCTGCAACATTGTTGGCATTGACTTTATGACCTTTGCCATACTACGTACCACAAAGTATCTAACTTCGAGATACCTGTCCCCCACCCTTCGCTAAAAATCAAGACATTACTGTTTAAATTATAGTAATATACTAGTTCTCCCTGTGTGGCTTAGCGCAATTAAATTATACAATTTTTTATTTAAAATTAGCATATATCTAGGGAAAATTGATTGATTTATTAAACTGTAATTTAAATATGTCGGGATATAAAAATGTTAAGTTATTTAATATTTATCTACATAGACGATAGGTGAACGATTGTAGCATGACTGATTAATGCTGTTTTTATAAATAAATATTGGATAATAAAATAATTTTAATGTTAATATTAGGTATAGTACTAAATTTATGTATACATAAATTTGCAAAAAATAAATAAAAGTTTTTATTGAATGTGCAATGTGCTACCATTTTGTCTTTCTATAAATTTAGTTAAAGTGGGTTCGATTCCAAATTCATTTTTTTTAGGTGGAATATTAATTTTTAATTAATAATATATTTTTTTGTCCTCATTCCATTGATAAATAATATATAGTGCAAATAAAACAAATTTTCACCAAAGTATTTCATTAAAATAAGTATAAGCTAAAGGCCGTCTTGCTGCAACGCGACGTTTGTGAGTTCTTTATTCTGGAAACAAGACAAAGCACAATGTTGATTTCCGCCGACTCAACACGCAATCTTGAAGATAGAGGATAGAGGTGCGTGGGGGACGGAATGTGTTAACACTAGGTTCCCTCTGCCTATTGCCTAACAGAAAAATATAAATAATTTAATATACAAACTTTGCCTTTCAGAAATCTAGTTCGTGTAACGAAATCGAGCCAGCTTCAGTCTGTTGATCCGTCCCAATCAAATAATTCAACATATCTCGGAAAATTGGGTAAAGATTTTGAGTTCTCCCATATTGGTAGCAAAGTGGAATTCATTGAGTGTTCCGCTAATACTGGCGAGGACGACAATCCTACTGATATTAAAGATCTACAAGAATGGATATCTAGACTTTAAAATATATATTAAAGTTCCAAGTATTTTGAATGCATATTGCTTACAAAAATAAATTATATAAACTAGTGGGATGTCATGAAACTCCGTAGCCGTCACCGAATCCCATATTAAAGTGTCGGATAATTTCAGATATGGGAAGAGGATAAATAAGATTTCACATGATGGGTTTTTAATTGAATTGAAAAAAAAAACGTGCTAAAAACTGAGAAAAACACCTGAATTGAGAATAGAGATAGAGAGAAAGAGAGAGAGAGAGAGAGAGAGGTAGAGATAAAGAGAGAGAGAGGGGTAGAGAGAAAGAGAGAGAGGATGAGAGAAGAGATTCTTTGCATTACAAAACATCCGAAACTACATCCCTGCATCACATTAGTGATTTCTTCATATAGTATTTTGAAATTTCATGATACTTGGATTTTAACTTGTGCATTTTATTCTTCTTATGTAGTAATTTCTAAATGCTAAACTTATTGCTTGTTATAGAAAAATATTATCTCAATTTTTTTTATAAATAAAATAATCAAATATGAAGTATTTTTTTATTATACTGTGTGTAATGATCACACACGTTTCTACTAGTAAAATTTGATGAGTAATTTTTTTTCGTTTCTATGGTCAATTTAAAAAAAGAGGGCCAATAAATAATAATAATATATGCTACTATAATTAGGTCAGTCGTGGCGCAGGGGCACAAAATGTGACTGGTTGTGGGTTCGATCACCACTCACGAGGAGATGAAATATTTATTTAAATTTATATTACCATTTATTCGCTCTGGTGTCGAGGCAAAGCACGGCGTTGAGTTCCGCCACTCAATACGCAATGCCTCCAGAATTCGGCGCAAAGTGGGGAACGAAGTATCTTAATGGGAAAAGGAGTGTCTTAACATTACATATCCAGAATCCCTCTGCCTACCCTATGTGCGAGATACAGCGTATAGCTAAAAAAATATATTATTAATAAATCTTTATACATTAGGAATGAAATATTTACTATTCGCTCAAACCCACAGCTATCGCGTTTACTTGTACTCTATGTTTAATACAACTCTCATACTATATGTTTTGTAAAAATCGTTTATAAATATTTAAAAAATAGTATTCTCTTGCCAAACGATAATTCTAAGTAATTATCTTTGGGTAGCGGAAATTTGTAA
>DWAL01000628.1:0-10174 GCA_018230405.1 Heliconius hortense
CTTTTTATGTTTTCTTTAACTTTATATACTAAGGAATGTGCAGTGGTCATACAAGTCAAATCGGGCTTAAGACCGCGAAGAAGAAAAAAAGTAATTATTTTTTGAATTATTATTATTATTAAAATTTATTTAAGTTTTTTTATATTACGTAAGTTTGTAATTTTATTTTCAACTTAATCAAAGAGATAACAATAATTTGGCATTCATCACTTCAAAACTGAGACTTGATCTTTATTATATTATATAAAAAAAATATAAAAGATATATTAGTTGTAATATATGTAGTTTAGAAATCTGAGATTTTATATTTTGTAAATTATAAAAGTTTTAATGTCGTTAAACTGATCTCACCAATTTTTTTTAATAACGAATAATTTACAATCAAAACCTTTATATTTTAAAGTGTTTTTTATTAAAAATTAACCTTATTCGTAGGGGTAAAAATTTTCTTCCGAAACAGTAGCCACAAATTTACGAACTTAAAAGCAGAGCTAAATTTTATCACGAAATAGGATTCAAACAAGAGGTCCACAAATAAATTAATATAAAAAGTAAGCTTAAGTGAAACCACATAATTCACACATCAAATTACTGACAAAATACCTACATTGATGACAGTAAAATTTGCAAGTTCATATAACGTTTAATAATATATTTAAAACTAATGCCGAAAACGGGGACACTTACCTTATATGATTCGTATATATGTTATAGGTATACATGTCTTTGCTAATTGCTAGAACAGTTATTTCATATAACTGTCTTACTGAATTGGCTGGCATCTTTAGCTTTCAATTTATATGATGATAAAAATCACCGAGATTTCAAGAGTTAAGATTGGGATTGGAGTTTACGCGGGAAAAACTGTGCTGCAGTGCACGCGTACTTACCGTCTATCAAAATAACGTATAGTCAAATATTTTTCTTTAAAATACATTTCTTTTTTAAATAACTTAATGAGGCCGTCGTAGCACAGTGGCACAAACGTGTGATTTTAACCACGACGGTTGGGGGTTCAGCTCCCACTCGGAGAATTGAATTTTAATTTATTAATATTTTCATTTCTTCGCTTTGGCAATAAGGCAAAGGGTGGCGTTGAATTCTGCCACTAAAATGTTTCTAATCCGGGCTATCCTCCGGACCAGCTTAACCAATTATTATGGGACTGACACTGAAAGATAGAGGAGGTTGTAGAGCAACGTATTTTGATACTATAAAAAAGTGAAATCAAATAAAGTATGTTTCTCTAATCTAATTTAATACATTTAAGCAGCCATGTAGTGCTTGCAATTTGTCAATGATAGATAGAGATTTTTGGAGCATTATATAATCTTTGTTTAACCCAGTTTTTTTGCGGAATCGAAATTTATGTGGGAAAAACTATGTTTGCAGCGTACTTTCTATTAAATACTACAATTTTTGCAAGCAAAATCATTTTTTAAAATAACTCAAATTACGATTTATTTTATGCATAACAGTATAGATAACGACACTAAAATAATTAATTCATTTTTAATGAACCCTTAAAGGATCACTTTGTTGTCCGTCTGTCAAGACCATTTTACTCGTGATCGTGATCGTGATCTCAAATCACGTTGAGGTATCAATCTGAAATTAATATCAGATATTCAAGTTTACAGTTCCCTGGAGCAAAAAAATTAAGCTTCTTATAAAACGCAGTCAAAAGATATGAGCATTTATTTATTGTTTTTGCTTGAAAATCACCGATTAATCCAAACTTAACAAATTAAATATGTACTTCCCGTAGATCTACTTCAATATAGTTTTAGCGTGAAGCTTGTCTCCCCCTAAAGTGGGTATGAGCAGGAAGAATCTACCTACTAATAAATATTTTTTTGTATATAGTTGCTCAATAACTGTCTTATTAAAATAATAATTATTCTTTTAATATCAAATGTTTGACATGTACTGAATAAAACAGGATAAGGGTAAGGGTAAAGTAACAAGACATTATTCAACTTGACATTTATTTACATTTATATCAACAAAACGGGTGTTGTACAAAACAGTTCTTTTATTAATTTTACACCAATTGTATACCCACTAAATAAATACGGTGCCTCAAAATAGTGTAAAAATAAATTTTGCGTCTGTATGTATGTATGTAGGTACCGTGACATCACTATTTAAGCTGTGGCATTTATACTGTGACATTTAATTTAAACTATAGTTTAGATTCTAAGATGGCGCCGATGTGACATAAATAATTATCCAATTTATTATATATTTTTTTGAGTGGAATAGATAGAAATAATAGAAACATTTTCTATAAAATTTGAACGTATACGTATACGTACGTATTATAAAATATAAAAAAAATATAAGCTTCTTTTTTCATTATTCACGATACTTTAGTATCAATCAAAACAATAAAGAAAAGTTGAACTTTATTATGTTATTTTTCTAATAATAATTGGAATATTTGTATTCACATCGTCGCACGGCAGTAAAAAGTAAATAAACGGCGTTTCTCATACCAGTTGTAAGCTCATCAAATTTTTCATTTTACATTTAATACAACCCAAACTAGAAGCTTTCTAGCAATCAATATTGTAACCTAGCCAAAAAAATACGACACGCCTCCTTTTTTACAATAACATTTAATATTATTTCGGAAATACATATCTGGTCTTATAATTGTAAAATAAAATATTTCCAGAGTTTTTGTGAGATATATTTGTATTATCATTTAAGTATATATTATAATATATTGTTTATTTGTACAATATAAAACCAGTTATGTATTGAAAGAATTTAATTATATACAGCTGACAGCAATTACATTTTCAAAATACATTTCTTTTGAATTACGGTAGAGTGGACCTTAGTTTAAGTCGTTTCACATGGCAAATAAGAATAGTTAAAATCAATTTTCACATTTATTGTATAGATAATAATATAAATTTCCGAAACAAAACAATTGAATGTTACGATGAGAAACAACGTATACTAAAGTGTTTGACTCAATGACATTTCTGTAGTTCATTATAGAAATTTAAATTTATTTGTTCGTTTGTTTTATTTTATATATAATTTACAACAATGAGGTCTCATATCCAAATTACCTAGAAATTATATGTAGGTAAAAAATCCTCTTATATATTATACATTTACTTTTTTTTAGATCACACCTATTAACAGACTATTCAGTGGTCGTGTCTAGGATTACATTAGCGGGTAACAACAATAATTTAAAGAAAACATTGATATAATTATTTTTGTTTATTCTATTTTGAATTGAATGTATAAAAATGTAATACAAAGAAAAAACATATCAAGTACACAAATAAAACTTTTTTATGTGTAATATATCTAAAGCTTTATTAATTTTTTGTTCCAAATTAGAATTGTAATTGTAAAGTACACGTACAATGAAATAAGAATTCTACAAAAATTATTGAAAATGGATCCCCATTTATTTACTTTATAGTTGATACTTATGACAAAAATAAGAAAAAGTCAATTAAAGTCTTATTACGATGTCGATGTTTTATACATAACATGTTTTTTTAATAACATTTGTTCAGTTAAGAAGTCTTTGATAGACATCGAAATGAAAAAAATCCAAAACTAAAATATAATCACGCTCAAATATTTTAAATTTAAATTGATAGGTACTCAACTAGATTTAAAATAGGGATGTAAATAAATACATCAATAATTCTTTATGATGTAACAAGCAAACAAAAATTTACGTATTGTCGCTGATTTTTTAACAAACGCATTGGCACAGAACGTAAATATTTGGGTAACATTATATTTTTTTAAGAAATATTTTTAAATTAAGTAAATTACACAAAGACGTCCCCGATTGAGCGATTTTTTAAATAATCACATTAAAATAGTGTAAAGGAATAAAATATATTAAGTAATACTTAATCAATAAAAATAGAAGTGACAGCTTAGTAGTATGCGCAATATAAGGTGAATAATTTTTTTATCAATTTTGTCTAAACATAGAAATAGTAAATATGAAAAAGTGAAACAAACAATAAATCTATTGAATAATTTAAGAACTAGAATAGAAAAACAAAGCAATTTGCATGTAAATTATGAAAGTCGAACTTACACAAGAACTTAGACTATGTTTAAATACTTAATTCTAAAAGAAAATTGACTAACAGGTCAAAGTTTTGATGTTAACAAACACAATAATGGTTAAGAAATGTTTTTTTAATTAAAATATTGACTTAAAATTCATTCAAGTGTTATTGTTACAAAATATCGTATACACTGACAAATCTTATACAAAAACATGAACGGTTTAATATATTTTGAAAATTTAAAATGTAGAGTAGTTTTGTTTCATTATCTTTATATTATTAAATAATAATTATATTTTTTCATATTTTTGAATAAGATGCCTGCCTTGTAAGTGTCTTTGGGCTATTTTTAGGATAATAAAAAAATATTTGTTCTGCATATTATATGAGAATGAAGGGACACATATTCATATTTTATAGAACATAAAATATATTAAGTACTCTATTGACAACATGTAATTAATAAATACACTGATCGCGTTTGAGATCATCATATTAATCTAACATTTCTTATATTTTTAAACAGGACTGTAAAAACTGTAGACAAAAGCACTTTTTTATTTTTATTACACATAGAGTAAAAAAAAAACATATTCACAAAGAACATAACAGTAAATAAATACTTAAGTATTTTATTTTGGTACGAGTTGGTAAACTTTTTTTAAATTATGACACTGAAGTTAACATAAAAAAAAACTAAGTATTCGTTGACAGCTCTTTGGTGCGTAATTCGCATCAGTTCTAAAAACTTAAACTTAGATTGACTAAAACTTATAATTTAAGAAAAAAAAAATAATAAAATTAGGTTTATATTTTTGTTATTATTAATTATAATAATAATAAACGTATGTAATAAAGAAAATTTGGGGAATACTTTGGAAACGATAAATCCTTTGACACAAACCTTAATTTTATACTTATTAAATAACAACTGTGCACATGGGCACTAAACGGAACGCATCACCAACGTTCAGTCAAAGTGCACCGGATAACCACAAAAACCGTTCAAACATTACAACCTCAAAATTGCAATACTATTTCCAAATATTTCAATTTCACTAGGAACAAGTTCTGGAATATTCTAGTACGGTCTCGATAGTTCCTTAGAACGTTTCAATTGAACTTTGAGTCTCTTTGTGCCTATTTGGAAGCCGTTCATCGCTTGAATGGCGGCCTGTGCGGAGGCCGCGTTGTCGTATGAGACGAAGCCGAAACACTTTGACAGGTTTGTCTGTTTGTCTATAAACACTTTGGCGGATATCACGTGACCGAAAGGTAGGAACGTGGACGCTAAGTCAGTGTCAGTAAATTCCTGCGGTAAATGATATATGAAGAGGTTCCCGCCCTCGGGTCCTGCAATGGAACGATACGAAACTGTAAATAAAGATAAGTTTATGGGTAATACATGTTCATATGGTTACATAATTAAAAATTACACAAGCAATTCAAATAAATTTAAATAAGCCAGTGTGTTGTCGACAAAATCAAACAAATTACAATCATTATTTATTACTAAATTACAATTTTTACTGACGAATGATTAAACTAAATGCTAGAAAATAAATAAAAGTTGTTGATATAAAATTCTTAATGTAAATTTTCTTTACCAAAAGAATTAATTAATTAATAACATCTAAGATTTTCTCGATTTTTACATTTTAAAAAAAAAATTGTCAACTCGACGTCTAGGACACTTTGTAGTAATCTGTAGTACCAATTAATATTATATTAAACAACCTCCTCCTATTCCAAGATCGATAAGAGTTACAGACAAAAACTACGAATTGAAATGCTTACTTTAAAAAATAATAATAAAAAAATGCATATCTTTCTGCATAGCGTGGTAGAGGGAGAGAGATAATCTTTAACTTAGTTTTAAGATACTCCGCTCCTCTCTTTCCGCTCATTGGACATTGCGTGAAGAGAAGTGGGACTGAACTTGCGGTCAGAGTGACCTACTAGAGTTGCTTTACTTGCATTGGCTACTTGGTCAGGTGTTACAAGTATACAATTTTTAAATGGGTAAAAATTGTATAGGTACTTATAACACCTAACTATGTAGTCAGAGAAACCTATAGTTCAGATTCAACCACGAGGATGAAGCTAGAGATAAATACAATTTAATAATAAAAAAACAAGAATATTCACCTTCGACCTGCTTGCCGGCGGCGGCGGCGGCCGCGGAGCCCAGCACGGAGCCCAGCGGCGCCGCCGCATACGCCGACCCGAACTGCGCCGCGTACGCAGAGCTCAGCGGCTCCGCTGTCGACCCTGCAACGGTCGTATGTATATGTAGTACTCTATTATTAGTTAGTGGTTTGTGTTAATTAAAAACATTCATACATGTTTGCATATGTTAAAGAAAAATGAGTTAATTATATAAATTGTATTAACTTTTAATTAAAAGTAATGACTCTATCATTTGATATGTATAATTGTATTATTTACAAAAAAAAACGTAAAATTAAAACAATTACAAAAAATTAAAATAAAAAAATTGCAAATAAGTCTACTAACTTTAAAAACGTCTACAATCTAACAATAATGTAATACTACTCAAATTTTGCTATAATATACGTAGAAAGAAAAATGAGTTAATTATATAAATTGTATTAACTTTTAATTAAAAGTAATGACTCTATCATTTGATATGTATAATTGTATTATTTACAAAAAAAAACGTAAAATTAAAACAATTACAAAAAATTAAAATAAAAAAATTGCAAATAAGTCTACTAACTTTAAAAACGTCTACAATCTAACAATAATGTAATACTACTCAAATTTTGCTATAATATACGTAGAAAAATTCAGTAAAATATTACATGCCTTTAAAAATGTAAAAAAATATAAACATAAACCGACGTGGCGCAGTAGCATAAGTGAATAACTGTAAATGCGACGGCTGGGGATTTGATTCCCACTCGGGGGAATGAATTATTTAATATTTCCATTGCCTCGTAAAACTATTCAAAACGCGGCGATTAGTTCCGTCACCAAAGTAGGTCTTAACAGTAACTACCAACACTAACATTATTTGCTTTTTTAGAGTGAGGCTAAAAAACATCAAATTTATAAAAATGAATTTCAAAGAATGAAAGTAAGTATATTATTATTATTATAGATAAATTATTAAAAATATTACTTTAATGTAACTATATAAACAAAAATGTGTGTACGCGTACTTACTTAAGTACATTAAAAATAACAAGTTAGTAATACAAAGACAATAGGTATATTAAAAACACCAATGACAAAACAATACCTAAACTAAGAAATCCTTAGTAATATGTAAAATAAAATTACCACGTGACACACAATAAAAATACGATTATTATTTTATTAATGGTCGCAATTCATGCAGAACAGTCATGTTAATCAACAAAATTTTATGTCGCAATTATTTAGACTGTGTTAGGCTGTAAAAGTTTTTATCTGTGCCACAAATTTTTGATGCTTTAACTAAAATATAAACTTATCATTTATGGCCGTGAGAAGAGGTTTTACTAGTTAAATTATTGCGACAGTTCAACTATTTTATATTAAGTTGTACACGATAATGGCAAAACAAAAAATGTTACCTAGAAACAATTTAAACTCAATGACAATCAAATTTAGCACTTTACTAATTAATTCAATATGATTACATATCAATAATAATTTAATAATAATTGTTGACAGTTGTAAAAAAATTGTACATTTCGTTTAACATGGTAATCACGAGGTTTTTGACCAAATATGTTAAAGAATAAATAAACAGTTTTCCACACGTGCTACCGTTTAATTTGGAATAAAAATGGCCGCTCGTTCAACCAAACTGATACGTAACCATAGTTGAATACACAAATAAAATGCGAAAACAAGCGAAACCTCTGTTGAAACAATATTCGGTTTAAATTTTGCTATCAGTACCTACGTAGTTGCGGCAAATAAAAATTGTTTCAAGTAAAAAATATTACAGTTAAAAAATATAAAACAAAAAAAAAACAACATGGCGTCCTTGCCAATTCAGAATTGGAAGCCTAGTCACGCAAAAGCAATTGTATATCGGTTTACGATGCAGATTAAAAATGCACAGAAATCAAACCAAGCGATTTCTAGAACCATGAAATAAATAAAGTAGACTGTAGGTAATATTTTTATTGAAATATTTCAATAAGTAGATAAGTAATAAATAATAACAAGAATATAACTTTGTTTAAGTCATTATGTTAAGCAATTTGTTTTTATAAATTTAATTTATAAAAATATATGTATACGAACCATATATATTTATAATTATAAATTTAATATTATGTACTATAAATATTAAATTAAATCTCTAGAGATTTTTTTGTATATTTGAATAAATTTTAAAAACTTTATCACGTCTACTATATTTACTTGCAGTAATCGCGATACCAACATATATTCATTCCATAATAGCTCGATTTGTGCCTTTACCTGTGATGTTAGTCTTCCCGAGAAGACCTGAAGAAAAAGTTCCATCAGTTAATACACATTTTTTATCTGTCAACGTTAAAAAGTAGTATCTGAAAGAACATTTTGCGAAACAAAAACTTAATTTTATTATGTTTCTTATCATATTAAAATTGAAATTCTAAATGTTTTTGCAAGCACTTTTGAGTTACCGAATCAACATGAAGACAAAATCGATTCGTCAAGAAGGACGTGGACAGGAGGCGTAAAGTTATGATTTTACTATTAACTTATTAAGTCTTCTTAATTCATACTAACACTTATCTGCTTAGATAAAATTACTTGGTTGACAAAAGTTGTCTTTTTAGAAATTGTTAATAGTAATAAGACTGCCTTTAATTAATAAAAGGCAGCCTTATTACTATTATTTAAATATTTTTTTTGTATTTTTCTTTTTATACCTACAATAAATATATTTTATCTATCTATATATTTGTTAAGATTTGGACAGATATGATAATTAGGTAAAAATTTGCTTAAGCATGATTATTTTGAAGGGACTTCAGTAATTTTCAGTAGGGACGAAGCAAAAATGTCAATTAGGAGTTGCTACATTCAAATTTATATTTATATTACGTAATTAGGTGACTTCTCATTTATAACTTTTCTTTTCCATTTTAATTAACCTTGGCTATTGTTTTCGATGTATAATAATTTGGAACTTCTTTCTTGTGGCTTATTAGTAAATGATTGTAATATAGGAACGTTTTTATACTTTTTTTGATGTTTGCGCGTATTTCAAATTGTCAAGGCCGGCTATTCAAGGCAAGGCTGAGTCTAGTCATTTCTAAAATTTTGTAACACAATACGCCAAAAGGGTGCCACGAGGAAATGTCTTTTGCTGTTATATCGAAGTCTTCATGAAAAAGCCTCGGGGCTTTACGCCTTTTTGCTTTTTTCTTATTCCGGTCTGCTTTTTGGAAGATTTTTTTAATAAATATTCAGTATTTTATATATTTCTATATTAAAATAGATAACAGTGGGTGTGTGTGTAACATTTGAAAAACTAATAAATTAAATAGTCTCTCTGATTTTAAATAAGCTTAGGGAGGACCCAGAGACAGAGTTTTATTTATTTACTATAATATTCTTTTATTGCAATAAAGCTCTTATACCCATAAAAGAGTTCTTAACGTTACTCCATTATGAAATATTATGAAACTTAAGTCTGCTAGGTATCGTGTATATATTTTCACATGGAATTGTCACATAAATCCAATATTGCTTTTATGAAAATTCGGATACTTTACAGCAGGATTTTGTAGCAGGAGATGTACTATACAAAAAATGTAAATGTTTTAAATAGTTATTAAATGATTATTATAATCAACAAATAAGACAAGTTATATCATATGTTTTAGATCATTTCGTTGAAAATTAGATAAATTTCTACTAAATTGCTATTAATCTAACTTAATCCCCCACTTCCTAAATCTACTCTACTTTCCTAAATCCCGCCTCATTACCAGCTTTTAAAAAACTAACTTAGGTGCAGTAGGTGAAGATGCCGCCGCATCATTTTGATCAGATTGACTTTTAGAATTGACTGACCATCAGCTATATAATTTCCCGAGATCCCGATCCCCCACTCACTGGTTTTCGCTACTTCCCACATTTCCCCAAAAATACTT
>DWAL01000629.1:0-10174 GCA_018230405.1 Heliconius hortense
TACAATATATGTCTTTACTTTCAATTACAGGTGTTCTAATGTGGGAAGTGTTTACGTGTGGCAAAGTGCCGTACGGGCGTATGAAGAATTCTGAAGTAGTAGATATGGTTCAGAGAGGGCAGGTGCTGGAAAAACCCAAAGGATGTTTAAATGAAATTTATAATGTAAGTTCTTTGATGATATAGAGACGTGACGTCGGCAGTATAGGGACTTGATTTTATTAAAAAAATATTATTTCTCGATCTGTTAAAACAAAAACGTTGAGTTACGTTACCCGAAATACAATGATTCTTAAATTGACGGAAAAGAACGGTACCTTATTACTAGCTCCTTTCTGTCTAACTTTGCTATAATCTGTAAACACGTTATGGTGAAAAACAATTCCCTCCGAAATTAAAACAAAACCTAATTTTAGAGTTTTATGTTCCACAAACACCAGTTTTGAGTTTTTATCTACAGGTAATGAAAGCGTGCTGGCGACACGCACCCGAGGACCGGCCGTCGTTCCGCCTCCTCAAAGAGGAACTGGCCGGAGTGGCGCAGAGCGTGCTGGCCGATTGACTGCGTCTCCTGCTGCTGCTGTTACACCCCGCCCCCTCCTCCCCCACACCCTCGCCCTCCCCCTCTACGGCCACGTTGCCCCGCGCCAGGCGGGTGCACGCCGCATCGCCTGTGTAAATTGATGATGTCGTCGGCTTAGAGTGTCAACCTACTAACAGTCAATCAAGCAAATTATCAGGAGGGACAAAATACGGCTTAAAAAAATATGAGTATATATTATCAGAAGATTTAAACAATTTCGAAATTTGTTTAGTATTCTCTATTATATTATACTATTCTAGTATACATTTTCGAATGATATGAAAAAGCACTTAACGACAAAAACAGATTTAACAGGTTTACACTCTAAGCAGGCAATATGCTCCTCACCCTTCTACTTCGTGTCAAACGGGTATTACCCCTTGTATTATACAGCTCATTAATTTCATAGCTTATTGTTCTCTCTCAATCATTAATTTTTAATTTGATATCATAGTGATTTGATGTTAGCTTATGTTATTTTAAATATTTTTTGAAGTTCCTGTCTTATTACAAGTACGCTATACTTTTACAATTTTGGCGGAAGGAAAAGAACCTTCTATCGAATTCCCATTTAGTTTTAATTAATTTATAACAAACAAAATGTTACCGAATCACTTTGGAATTGAATTTTTGAAACAGTCTTACGTGCTACTTCTGTTGTTTCTATCAAGATAAATATCCCTTTAAAGTATACTTATTTAAATTAATTTGTAATAAACTTATGTGGAACATTTTTCTATGGCAAAATATTATAAAACCATCACACTCCTGAAACATCTTGTTGTAATACGATCCCAAGTATGTGACAACAGCAGCTGCATAGATTATAAATATAAAGTAAACAATAATTGAAAAATTACTTTAGCGGACAAAGTAGAAATAGTGGTATACAAGTATGTTGAACCAAAATAGTAGTTTTTTTAAACATATAATATAGACAATGGTGGTTCAATCTATTTGTGTACACGCTCACAATTGAATCATATAGAAGCAAATAAAGCAATCTACATTCAGATCGATATTTGGAAAATTAAATAAATCATGTTTCCGTAATTCAAATTATATTTTTATATGAATTACATATAAAAATATCATTTGGTTTCAACCAAGATTTTATTATTATAGTGAAGAATTAGAATATAAAGCAACAATATAGTAGGTATGCCAAGACATTGAAAAATTATTAATTACATATTGCTGTTTACTTTAAATAAACAAATGGATGTCTTTTTTTATTGTATATACTTTTATATGATTCAATTCTTAGTAAGCTATATTTCGGTAGTAATTCTAAATTGAGATAAGGACGAAAATCACAACTTCTAAAGGTTACAGTAAAACTAAAATAGACTGCTTAACTTAAAAAATAATATTTTTAATAATTAACTATAATAGCTTTTAAAATTTACCGAAAATACAATTTTAAAAGGCCAATTTTGGAGACATTTCAAAAATATACAATGACTGTAATAGTAGTATTCATTTTTTATTGAGTGTAATTTTGAAAGACAATTTTCAGTATTATCACTTATTATAAACTATAGACATCTTTACATTCCATACTATTAAGTCATAAATTTATTTCTTACATGCCATTTGAACGCAACCTTCCAGAATCTAGGAAAAAAAAATGGACAACCAGTTAAACCGTCCACTGCCAGAGTTACATTTAAATATTGCAATTATTTAATTACATTAAATATATTCTTGAAATGTTAATTAACTAATGATAATATTTAATATCTAGTCGTCATGTATTACGTTCGTTTTGGTTCTTACTTTATTTGTTGTCTGCGTCTATTTATATTCTGACAAGTAGTAAATGTATTTATTCAGTTTTATTTCACTATATTATGCTCTAGGGGTTGAAATTTGATGTTAACTAATTTCAATAAATATTCAAAATAAAACAAAGATTTAAATTAATTAATAATATTAGTATAATTGTGATTGCAATTACATTACTATAGAACAGGTTACAAATAATAAAAAAGGCCAAGTTAGAAAAAAAAACTGCATCTAATATTAATCTGGTGGTGTGTTACAAACTAATGTTAAGAATTGTACAAAATAAACAACGAACATTTTGAAAGATTTTTAACATTTAAAAATTCACTACTATTACTGGACTAGGCTTAAATGAAATATTTGTTACATAATAAAAAAAAAACATTGAGAAAATTATATTTCGTTTCTTACATCTGCATATGTTGTTTGAAATATTTACATTTTTATATGTTTTTAATATCCTGTTGTTAATAAACACCCGTCTCATAAACAAAATTATACGTGATTAAAACCTAGTCATATTTTAGAAAGTGAAACTAGATGCTGACGCTTGTTTTATTGTTAGTTTCCAATAAAACGTTAAGTATACCGAACCTAGCCTTAAAATATTTACTTATGCTCTTCGATCGGTCAAAGAATGTCAATACTCACTATACATTAAATGATTTAATATTCTAAAGATTATTTCTAAATACAGTGTTGCATATCATTATGTGTAATCAAATTAGAAATCGATTTAAAACGCTGGAGCTCCATCGAACATTGTGGTTTTTTTTAATTTTAATTATGCTATATTATTAATTTCAACCGTGAAATGAAGCATATGTTCGTTGGATCTACAGCTTGGCTTATTTCAACGTGGATAAGTAAATGCCGTCCCAATAAGGCGTCGATATAAAAAAAAATGTTTGTGATAGAAAGAATATAGTAAATTATTGTGTGTTGGTTGGGTCGTGGTTTACTCCACAATGAAAAGCTTCTCATTATAGACATAGCTGAGTGAATATTTTTGTAATTATGGGGAATCTAAATTTAATTCAAATAAGATCTAGACACTAGTAGTATTTATCGATTCGTGTTTTTCCCCTATAATAGACACGACGGTGTCTGTCACATTGTCTCTGAATGTGATCCACAACAAAGTAGCAACACAAATGTGCCAATTGTTTGTGTATGTAGGAACCTACTCGTATGAATTTATGTAGATATAATTTTAAGTATTTGCGACTGAATAAAGTTATTTTAATTTTCAATAAAATATTTTCATATCATTCATTGATTAATCGTGTTGTAAAAATATAATGTTTTCCAATTATATATTTATATTTATTGTGTAATTGTTCATTAACTTGATCGTGTACGCTATAATTTTGTTAAATTAATATTGCTTTATAAATAGGTATAATTACCTAAACTTGAATAGTAAAGTTAGTCTATATCAATAACTAGTTACGATAATTTGTCATAATTTATCGTTTTTTATGAGTACAATATGTATAGATCACATAAAGCAATGCATTATGAATATTATAATTTTTGAAATATTTGCTTTGGAATTGTACAGCAATATAATTTGTATACATAACTGTTTTGTAATTAAATATATCATGCAAAAATATACATGTGTTCTTTATTTCATATTGTGCGGAAATATTTATTAGCTTCACGCTGTGCAACCTGTCGCTTTTACAGCATATAGACCTGGCCTAGTCAAATATACTATTTTATTTGTATAAAATAAGACTACCATAAATTTGCAATATTCAATTTATTTACTAATGTTTCCACTTTTCATCGTACATTGTCCGCTTATAAATTAATCTTAATACTAATAGGTATATTAAATTTTGAGTGATAAAATTTTTAACGTAGTTTATATTAAAAAAAAGTATTTTCTAATGTACATACATATAATACGACATTACGTTATAGTATGACATGAGGCAGTTACTTTATTTCTTACAAAAGGGTCCATAAATTACCACGTCCTTTTGAAACACACAAATTCATGAAACCCCCGCCGTTTCCTCTATACATTGTGACGTCACATATCTTACAGTTTTACACTTAGGAAATATTAAAGTAAAACAAACTTTGAAATTGTCTTTGCTTTAAGGTGTGACGTCACGTAGCAACACGTCCACGTCGACGCCTTCCACCCTCAGCGTAAGGTAATTTATGATGGCCGCCGTTGTGATAGCAACGCCTTATTTTTATAAACTACAGAGGGCGGAAGCTTGATTAAATGCAATTATTGATGCCTTTTTATGTTTATCAAAATTACATGCAACATAAAATGTATTTTTATACTTTAAATTTATTTTTATTAAGATAATATTTATAGTAACATAAGGGGGTTCTATTTTATATTATATAACTAATAATATAATCTCTTTAGTATCATTAGGGATCACAAAAATGTTATATTAAGTAAAATTACAGAAACAAATAAACAAAGTCAACAATAGGTTCTTTTGTATTTAAAGAACAAACATAAATAAATGCTAAACAAATAAATCAAAAACAGTAATTCAAATAGACATATTTAATGTCATACTATAGGTACTTGTGAGTTATTAAGTGCTTTACCCTGTTTTGATTTAATATTATTAATATTGCTTGAACCGAAGTAGCTAAAAAGTATAATAAAATAGAATACGATTTTTGTTTTAAATCAATTATTTTAATATGTACATTTTAATGACTTATATAAAGTTGAATTCGTTTCCTTATTCATTATTCATTAAATTTTACCATGCATTGCCAAAAAAAAAATTAATTTATTTATAACTTGTGTACATTTTTGCAATACTGAAAAAATATTTAAATGTTATAAGCATTTTATAGGGTCAGCTTCACGCTGTATCCCGCATATAGCATGGTAGGCAGTGGGAACAGAGTGCTAAGGCACTCCACTCCCTACTTTTCGCTGAATTTAATAGCTGTACTATAAAGTATTTATAATAAATTAACCTGATTTAATATATATATGAAAATAATATATATTTTATATATATTAAATGATAATATATGTTAATTGTTTTATTATTACTTGGCATCCATAAATTACGTCACACAAGGGCAGTCGACGAAGTATGGTAAAATATAATATACAAACATATTTTTCGGAACTGTCTTTTTTAATTTCTATGTATAAAAATTCGAAAATTTTAAGTCATAGAAAAGATAGCACGAATTTAACAAGGACAAAGAAGTGGTCAAAAAGTCAGAAAATTCGTGTGACGTAATTTATGACTGGTCATTACTAGTGTTATTAATACTTAAACAGCTTAAATAATGATATTATACATTTTATACAACTCAATGTTGTAAATTTACAAGAAATCCAAGTGATGGCAATATAAACAAAACACTTATTTAGATAAGACTAGATAATGAAGATAAGCACATTTCAATATTTTACTATTAAATGATAATAGATTTTTTTTACTTTTTTATGACACAATTATAGGTGTTTTAGCACTAACTTCTTTAATGTTACGCAATCTTTATACAATCAAATAAATCTTTATACAATAGTAAGAAATGCATGAAACAATTTTTATTACATATTATATTATGTATTTTCTTATGGGAGCTGAGGCGGGGACTTATTTACTAAAGCGCGGATTTAAATTTTTAAATATATAATAAAATGTATAAAGATTAATATACAGAGGGATTCCTCGCACTCCGTTAAGTACTTCCACCAAATATGAGCCCAATATGATTTAAAAAAAATTAACATCTGAAATTCTCGAGCGCGTCACATTAAAATAGAGTGAGTTACTTACATGTTAAATCATGTATATTCCACTAATCAGACAATTTGTGAATGACGTAAAGAAGGCTACAAAGTTGTTAAAAAAACATTATCTCGATATTTTCGAGCATTGCTATTTTTTTTTCATTTTAACGGGTTGCGAGGAATATTCCTCTCTCTGTGTTTCTATTCCTCTCTCACACTTTCTATTACTATTTCACTCATCGATGATGATGATAATTTAAAAAAAATATTTCTCATATTAGGCAAGTCCCTAAAGATAATCGTCAGATTATGAGATAGCATGTCTAGGGCATGAAGATAAATCATATATATCTTAATCTGACGTGCTTGAGTATTTCAAAATGATTAAATTGTTTTTTCAGGTTCACTTAACCTCTACTTAGAAAATATGACGCGATCGACCAATTTTTTTTTCATTTTTAACCCTTAACGTACAACCACCTCCATCATGGAAACAGTGAGATTGTTAAGAATATATAGGACATGTATGATATCACCTTTTTTTTACCTTTTTCGCATGAGCAGTATGCTGTTGGCCCTACTGGTCTCTACAGCGTCACCGGGCTTTGGGAGGCCGAGCTAGAAAAGCTCTGACCTTTTCTTCAGATGATATCAATATCTGAGGCCCTCGAGTATGTCCATGCAACAGTTTTTTTTAATGTTATTAATCTACACCTGCTATCAAAAGATATATTAACATATATCGACATGTGACAGTTTTTTATCTATTTTTTCATCTCAGCTTTGCAACCCAATAGGTCTCTCTCTATGATGCTCGAGTAAATCCCAATCTAGCATTGTCACCCTACTATTAAATGTAAATGTACTTGTGACTTAGATTGAACAATTATATAAACAATAGTAATAAAATTTATGTCAAAAACATAACATGAACAACAATATTAGAAAAATTTAAATTATACTAGTTAACATAATTTTTTAATTTTATATTATACATTAGCTAATTAAGTTACAAGTTTAACCTTAGTTACATATCAGTGGGTAGAATGTCTGGTATCAAAAACTGACATAGATCCATTTCTGAATTAACAAACGTCACCTTTCCAGCAGTGTTTTCATCAAGCCTAAGAACATTATTTTTTATTAGTTTCATGCTGTATCACACATATAACAGGATATGCAAGGGGAACCTAGTATTGAGAAACTCAGTTCCCAAAATCTTTATATATTTTCTCAATAGTTTGACTCTAGAATTAAAATTCTGCTATGTCAGTGTATTGCAGTGGGACAGATAGTAACTGTGAATGCAGTGATTTTTGGTCCAATCCTTATTTTTATGGTGCTATTCATAACATTATTTTTTTCTGTCTACTATGCAGAAGAAAATATGGGGCTTAATATTTACCCTAAAAAATAAAAAGATTGAAAAATGACAATGTGAAAAAATAATTATAAGCAACTATACTTTACCATCCTTTAATAACTGCCCAACATCCAGAAAAGAAGGCTGGAGCATTTATAATTAGGCAAACTCCAAGCCTTTCTGGATAATGTCTGCTCAGGAGCCATATCAAGTTCTTAAGTACTTGGTAATCCATACAAGATAGTGTAAAGCTACTAAGATCGAAAACAATACACAAATTGTCAACAACTTCCTCAAAACATTTGTTACTTGCATCTTCCTATAAAAAAAAGATAAAATGAATTTTTAAGTAATCTTATCCATATTTTTGATCAAATCTATCAGCATTGTTATATGTCCCAATTTCATGGGACATTAGCCTAAAATTTAATAGCCCAAAAATTAAATGTCCAGTGCGTTCCCATGTGAAAGTATCCTGCGTTTTCATTGAAAAAAAAAGTAGGCAACTCTAAAATTTATCTTATACTATATCAATATAATGACTTACTAAACAATAAACAATAAATTTTGTCAGGTCATCAATGTTACGATCACTAGAACTGTGGTTTTTAGCTGGTATATATACAATTGGTCTCCCAACAATATCTCTATGCCGCAGGACCCTTGCCTTGTTAGCATATGTCTCTATAAGTTCCTTGTTTTCATGAAGATTGTGCACACCATATTCAACCCTCCATTTGTTTGTTTTCAAAATTGCCTATAATTAAACTAGTATTATTTATTTAAATTCATACATTTTATAGATATTGAACACCAGTAAAAGATCTTAGGCATATTTTACTAAATAAAATATAAAAATGACTAACAGCCAACAGGTAAACATTAGGCAGTACATAATTGAATACATTTTGAGTTTGAGATAAACAACAAGAGTACATAAATAACATTTAATCTAATTAGTATTGTTAATGTATCATAAATCGGTATTTCTGTGCCAAATAGGCTTTTCTAGAAGATTTATTTAATTTCAATGCAATTATCTTACGTTGAAAATAAAAAATATAGTTATACCAAAATAAATGAAAATTTTACCTGGAAAGCACCGTCAACAGTTTTAAAAGCTCGTAAATATCGTTTTAAAGAATATTCATTATGATACTGGCTAGGATCTGCATCAGCGATTAATTTCATTCTTTCTTTTAGTTGTTTAAAATCTTCATCTTTTACAGGTTTTAGCTCGCCTGCCATTGTGAAAATATTAATATCCTAATAATACTAAAAATTGTAATAAATAGTGAGCTAATACACTTATTATTTTAATAAGTAACTAAAAACTTATTTATTAAATTATACTAATTAAAATATATACTATTGTAAACATAACACCTAATAGTGATATTTGCGAACTAGTCAATTTAGTTACTTCATATTTCATCTGTCAGTGATCAGTAATCAGTATAGTATTGCTAGTTCAAATTTTATCAAAAGTAATTTATTTCGATTAATTGAATCTTTTCAGTTTCAAAATGAAAATAATAAGGCCATTAATATTTATTTGTAATGCTGTCTATAATCTATTAATAAAGTTGGGCGTTATTGCTATTTTTACGACGTTACAACAAGATAAGCAAGCATTTATTTTTCGGTGTAGCAAGTTCTAAAATGTGATGACTATCATCACAGAATAGTCTGGTGCCAACCCCAGAATTTGCCCCGAAACATTAATAAAAACAACATTTATATGAACATATCTGCCCCCTCCCAAAAAATATCTCTAGATAGATTTTAGTTCTAGTTGGTTCAATCTAATAAGTCTCCTGAAAATCTCAATCATTTGTATTTAAAAAAATAAGACATTTGGAATGTTACAGATATTCCTTTCATGTTTTTAAAGGAAAAGTAGCAACAGAGATGTTTTTTTATTTCTTAAATTAATTAACAATCCTTTTTATAACGAGGATAAAAATATTAATAGACTTCAAAGCATTCATATGATTTTTTAAAATAAAATTGAAAATATTAAAAAAATTGACCCGTGCAAATGCCATCATTTTGCATTTACGGCGTAAGCGAATATTAGCGTTGACAGATGTTCCGATTTTGCCGGGATGTCCCGATTTTTACATTAAAAATTAAATGTCCTGATCGGGACAGGCTTTTTACGGATTATATTTGTTGTATAATTGTTCTGAAATCTTAACTTGCCCATGCATTTGGTAAACCAAAACAATATCATTTAAGTATGTATAGTGACGTCTTCCATTAAAATCAATTTATATTGATATCTATCACCATTGAAAGCTTTGTTAAATTGATAAATAATTCATTAATCAGTATTTATTTTTTTTATTTTGTCCCGCTTTTCGCGAAAGAATCTCACTTTTTTACCTAAAATGTTAAAAATGCCCGCTCTTCAGCGAGATAATCTAGCAACGCTGCCGAATATTCACAGATCATTTTCGGTTTCTGCACATATTCATGTATATTTTTAGTAATACCTAATTCAAATTGATATACAAATCATGGAAGATACTTAGAAACCTTTTTACAATTATTATATTGTGTCGAAGTGCACAAACACTATATGCGAAACTACGGTACAATGGTGTGAAATTACGATAGTATACCAATTTTTTTAACTGAAACTATTCCATACATTTTTGGGCCCAGAATGTAAAGAGATGAAAATGGTA
>DWAL01000630.1:0-10174 GCA_018230405.1 Heliconius hortense
TGTGTGCGGGATACAGCGTGAAGCTGATTTATACTTGTGCTTTTAATTATAATCTAATACTAAGATTCTTTATAAAGTATATACAGTAGTAAGTATATGCTATTGCCTGTTACTTTGAACGCCAATTTGAAACGATTGTATGTATTTTAAAATATCATCAATTCTTGTTGGACACCTTGGCTTGTAATTGCCTTCCGTGTACTGACCCTCACCCTTTCAGTTTTCCTTTCAGATGTTTATCGCAAGGAAATGGCCGTTTTCCGTCCACAATGCAACCATTAAGCGACAATACAAATGGATGTAGTTGGGTTTCGTGTTTTTAAAGTTTTCTTTTTATTTTTAAACATCTTAATCCACTTATATTGGCCGCCATAATGAGAAAAAAGTTTAAGGTTTCTTTAAAAAGCTTAAAATTTCCATTTTAACAAAAACAATTATAACAAAACTTACATAAACACAGTTGGTACGTGACTTGACGACGGTGATAAAATTAATTAGCATTTTCTTGTGGTCAAGTTTTATACTTTATATTTATTTATAAATAAATATATCTTGGAATACCAGGAAAACTATTGTTGGAAATAATCAATAATTCCATGAAATATGTATGTATGTGCCATGGTGTGCAAGTGTTTAATATCTTATCAAAGCTTTTACCAAGTTTAGTTGTTATCTGCTCTGATAAGGCTGGCTTGAGATATCACCACTACCATATAATATAGGCTATAGATATATTAAACTATTGAAGTGCTAAATACATTAACGATTGTACCCTTAATACGTTGTATTAGATTTTTAGATTGTTTTGTGAAATATTAAATGATAGTGTCAACACTGCGTTCTCCGCTTTTCGCTCGAGTTTGATGTATCGCGTGACTGAGTTGAGGCGAAACTCAACGCCGCAACGATCCGAATATTTTATACGAGCAGGGTAAATTAAATAAACTTTTTCCTCTATTGGGAATCGAATCCACACCGCCGACTGCTGAAATAAATTACCTTTATATGTATGTAAAGTATGAGAACGACCAGATCGAATATAACATATTGACTTTTATAGCGTTATAGATCATGTCTCCACATTAAAGTGTACCTATATACGTTTTAGAATAATCCTACATATAAAGAAGGGGACGTGATAATATAAGCACTGGCTGTGGCAGGTGCCTCTTATCGATATGATAACGTGAAAATTAGTCGAGTACAAATCAATACTTAGAGAGTACTTCGTTGTTCAAGAAGACTATTTACTATGATTTTAAAAGCGTATTGTATTTTTATTAAATGCATTTTTTTCAGGTTCACGCTGTGTCCCGCTAAAGCGGGGTAGGGGCAGGGAGGTCGGTGTAAAGACTTTCTACATCCCACTTTCTCCCGAATTGAATGGCGAAAATATTAAATATTTTATTTCCTCGAGCGGGAATCGAACCTACAAGCTGTCGCGTTTAAAGTTACACGTTTGTGCCCCTGAGCCATAAGTGGCCTTTCGTAATAATTTATTTGTCATAATGAGTGAGTTACGTCACTTTGTCGCCTATTTTCTTGCAAATTATAGGTTATATTTACTTATTTACATTGAGTAGGGAGAGAGCTGGTTGTTACTTATTATTTTCTTATTGTAAATTCTTTTAGATCTCTGACACTTATATGGAATAATATTGCACTTTGAATTTTAAAATATAACACTTTTATGTTATAATATACCGTTAAAAGTTAATTTAAGTACAACATTTAACTTAAATTATAAAAAATATTTTTATTAACTTATATTATTTGTTCATTTGATATTTATTTAATTTGTATCAAAATAATATAAGTTGAGATTGTAAGGTCGATCAAATCATCAAGGGCGTAACCCTGTTAGTTTTGTTTATTAGGAAATAGTGAACTGATCAACCCTTCGTTTTGCCTACGGTAATCAAATAATAAAGGATTTGACATTCAAATATTTATATTAAGCGGCTTTAAGTGTTTTCTTGTATGGTGGATGGCCAAAAATAACCTACTTTATTCAAAGATTTTCCGTTTCTCGATTTTCGAATGGTAATTTTTTAATTTGTGAAATTTAAATATGAGGGGGGGGGATCCCCAAGTTCGGATCGAACCCACATCACATCGATAGTATAAAACAATGGTTTATTTAAGTGTTCCAATTAGTGAGAATATTGTTTAATCCAGAACTTAATTTAATAATTACAGAAAGATTACTTAACGATGAAATAAGATTACACTAAATAGATATATATACCTTTAAGAGGCTTAAGACATTACTCAGAGGCTTTCTATATGATAAATTATGTTTTTATAGAATTTATATAGATGTATAATTTGTACTATAATAAGGCGATAACACGCAATGCCTTCGGAATTCGGCGGAAAATGGGGAACGATGTGTTTTAACACTGTTCTCTCTGTTTATCCTGCTGTGTGCGGTGATACAGCGTGAAGCTGATTTTTTTAATTAAATATACAATCTATATTAATATTATATAGTGGACGACTTTCTTTAGTTGAGTGCGTTAATGTGGAGCTACTGATCTAAATTGAAACAATCTCTTCATATTGGATACTAGGTCTTCAGTCGTCTTTTCTGGTCTAGGCTATCCATATTTCACGATAATAGTCAAAGACCGGCCTCTTAAAAAACTAGTCTTACATATAAAAATATAAAAATAAATAGTACTAACCTGAAGTTCGAGAACCACTTGACGAGTTGTGCAGTGTTATTCTTATTGAACTTGATGTCAGGGAAGTACATCTTGAGGACAGCGGAGCTCGGGTAGCGGACCCAGAAGAACATCAGCTTGGCTTTGCGTAGGTGCATCGGCGTCAATGTCGAAGAGTACACAGGAGTGAAGGATAATATTGGTAACATTTTAAATTAAATAATAAATAAACATTATTATTTTAAATATTTAATATATTATTATATATATATTAAAATAGTTAAATTGACTTAAAATCTTGCCTTTATAAATCTAAGAAGGGGGATTGAGGAAAAAAGGTTGCGTAAATCTGATTATATCCCCAGTATTACGTAGACTGATTGAAGCACCACAAGTTCTTAATCCATTTGCATCTAATCTTATAATGTACCTTAGCAGATAGCTATAGTGTCCGTCTATTGTATGCAGACTTATAAAATTATACATTTTATTCAATAGTTTATGTTTTATATATAGAAAATTACAGTGTTAGTTTGTTTAATTTAATATTTGATACGATTCATAGAGTTCAATATCGTAAAAAAATATATATATATAGTTGCAATAACGAGTTAGAGTTGTATAAGTAGGCGCTTAATTAAGTTTACGGTTATTTCCTTCATGTATAGGTAGATGTTAGAAAAGTACAGTAAACCGTAGAAACCGCAACACTTGTGGGGCTTCTGGAGTCGGATAATATCTACTGCTGGGTAGGAAGTAGGTGGCAGTCGTAAGGTTAAACAAAACATTTACAGAAATAAGATATGAGCCCGTGGTTTTGTATCAACCACTTCAAGAATTGAATGTCTGAATCGGAATTAGGCATGCATTATTTACTATTACTATAATATATTAAGTTACTTAGATTAGTTTTAAAAGTTTTTTTGTTTTATGATATATTGAAAAGGATATAGTAGGCTGAATCCCGTCGTAAGGCAAGTCAGTGGAATTGCAGTCCGAGTGCGGGTCCTGCGCGTCCATATGCTGCGGGTGGTGCGGCACGGCGGCGTGGTGCGGCACGTGGGGGTGGTGCGGGCGCAGGTAGTCAGGCGACAGCGTGGCCAGCACGCGGTGATGCACCGAGTGCACCATTGAGTTCGGCAGCGGCGGCGAGTCCCTCTCGGGTGCTGGTGGTGACCGCGCTAGGCCACCGCCCGCGCCGAAGAACGGAGAGTATGGCGAGAACACTTGACTTTCGTGTAGTGATGGATTCGTTATCGCCACTGACGTTGGCAGATTACCGCCTAGGAATGGCCGCGGCGATGGCGACTCAGGAAACTTGCTCTCGGGCGACTGGCCGACTCCCTCACCCAAAATTCTACTAACAGTTCTTGGAGTGACACGCGTGTCGGTGACTTTTTGCCTTTTTCTCTTTGGTGTGACCACTAAGCTTAAGGGCTCGGAAGGGTCAGGATTCTGATCTCGGTCGAATTGTCCATTCATTGGCGCGTAGTGCGGTTGGAGTGGTTTTTGCGGGGCCTGGAACATGCCTGTTGGAAGCCGCATGTGAGCGCCATGGCCTGGCCCACCCGCCTCGGGGTGCAGCGGAAACGCTACGCCGCCCGACGTACGGGGGCCATTCATATGGCTCATAAACATTGGATTATTTGTAATAAACGGGACACCATTAGGCGCGCCCGGGTGATGGACGGGTGGGTTACCTGACATTTGCCCCGACGGTCGTTCTGGCACTTTTGGAGTCGGTGACTTGTCGAGCAGCCGAGTCGCCCTTATTAAATCTTTGTTTAGTTGCTCGGCTGCCGCAGCTGCTGCCTCGGATTGTTTTCCCATTATACGACGTTGGTGCACAAATCGCGTAACGATTGAGTCTATGAGGCTCGTTAACGATGCTGTAATTTCACTTTTGAGAACCTCCGCTAACCCTTCCAGGTCCGCGCCAGATACTGGTCCAACTGAACCTGAATTGCTTCGCAATGCATCTAGTCTTTCAGCTAATTCTGACGACAACGGGGGTTTCGGAGTTGGACCCATTTGTCTATGCTGCGGTGAATGCTGATTTGACTGAGGTCTTTGTTGTTGACTGTTTTGATGTTGCTGCTCACTTGCTTCCTTCATTCGCGCTTCTTGTTCTAAAAATAATTTTTGACTTACGTTGAGGTACATAGCAGCTGCATTGTTGAGGTGTTGATGTGTATGCGGTGGGTGCATATGATCACTGGGTGGTAAGTGAGGCATCAGAGGCAAAGCTCCATTGAAACCAGGCGGTAGGTGAGCATGCGCTACAGAATGAGCTTGTATCTTTGCACTCATCATCTTATTCATTACTTGAGAAAGCATGTTTGGTGCCGCACTAATAGGTATGGGTGGAGGCACTTCTTTCACGGGGGATGACGGTTCTGATTTAGGCATAGGTTCATCATTTTGTTCTACATCACTAGAAGCACCATCATTGTCGATTGTTTCTGATTCTTGTCCCATTCTATTACACAATTGCAAATATTTTTCTTGCATCTCTGCAAGTTGTTCTTGCATAGTTCTTAGTTGGGTTTTTAAAGCATTTTTTTCTACTAACTTTTGCTGTATAGGGGGTCGCTCACCGTCATCCTCTGAGTCATCTGACACTGTCTGTGCACTACTACCGTGGCTCGTACCGTAGCGTTCTGCTGCACCGTCGTGTTGCTGTGGGTGGTATAGTTTTCGTTTTTTGCAACCGTTCACTTGTGGCTGTTGGGGAGCGGGGCTAGCACGCATTGTGGACACTATATTTTCTACACGAGCACGTTTAACGTCAAGAGGTCGCGGAGACGAACGTTGAGCGTCACTATCACGATCCTCGGGCTCCGATTTGGGAGCGAGCAGTGGTTCATTCTGTGGGGCAACTGTTGGTGGGGAAGCTCGGGAATCGCCGGCACTGTCCAAATTTAACAAGGCATCGTCCAGATCCGGCCTTGAATCACGGGACACTGGTCGCTCCGGTGACCGTTTTTCTTGTTTTGGTTCGTCATTATTATTATTTGCAAGTACATTGTTATTGTCCGGGGATAATCGCATCAACTCCTTCTTTCGACTTTGGAGAATGTCACGAAGTACACGATCGCGAAGCAAATCGCCACTACTGCCATCGTCACCGGCATCCTCCTGCCTGGGCGTGCGGCCCAGTAGTTCGTTGAGCATCTCGGCCGGTGCGTAGCAGGGACCGAAGAGCCCGAAGTGCTGGCGACCCTCAAAGATGGCGCCGTAAAGTCCGCCACTCATGTGTGCGGTGCGCGCGGGCGCGAGTCCGTTCGTCGCAAGAGTTGAATAAGAATTGCGCGGCTCGCCGGCGTCCACGCGCTGTCTGACGCGTTTCTGTTTCTTCAGTAAGTTATCCGAGTAGGGCGCGAGTGAGTCTGCCTCCTCCTCCGATGACATCATAGGCGAGGCGGGCCCCAATTGGCCGGACGGGCGGCGGGCAGGGCCCCACCGCGCTACTCGAGCCGCATCGCCCGCTCTGCAACAGGGAGGGGAGCGCGATCAGCACACCTGCTCGTGCGGCTTGCGACGTGCGTCGTGCGTCGTGCCTAATGCACTTCCTTACGCGCTCGTCGGCCACTCGCACGAGTTATATGAACATCACAAACTTTAATATAACTTTACAAAATTAACTAAACACAATAATTAGAAGAAACTTAGAAATAAAAGTAACAACTTTCCTTAATGTAATTTATAAATATTATTAAAATTTTATAAAGTATAAAACAAAGTATAAAAAAGAATAAATTGTCGACTTTCGTGTTCGATAGAGATAGTTATCAAGAAATCGATCGCAAATTACCTAGATGCTACAAGCTCGCAACCGATACGCGCACAAATTAACGAGAGTAGGTCAAAATAATACATAAGAGTATATTCACACATATGTATGTACGTATGTATGTCTTTGACAAACTAGAATAAAAACTGCAAAAGATTTCTCACAGCATCTCTATTGTTTTAATTTGCGTATTATATGAATGACGTTTGTTTTTAATAGTCTTTATGGTAAGTATGTCAGAGTAGAATAGGTATTTGAAAGGTAGTTACGGTAACAGCATGTGAAAATACGTGCTGTAAATATAACAAAAGGCCGAGCATATGTATCAACCGCATTAATTTCTTTTGGAGCGTGACTCCGTATTCATGGAGGACAATGAATCTAAAAATGTCAGAAATAATTCTGTGAGACATGCGGCGTTAACACACGACTCCATTAAAACACGACACGACATCATTTTAATTATTTTATTTTTTCAGGTGAGTAAAAAAATGGTACTGTATTTCTGATAAGAAAAACTTCATATCTTTTTTTTTGTTCATCATTTTTAATTGAAGTTGTTTTACGAGTAGAACATTGCTATTTTTTTGCTAAATCAATCAGTATTCTCTAGCAAGAAAAACTTACCTATACTAATTATAAATACCTATATAATACAGGTATTCTAATATTCTTAAAAATAAAACTTGCACTTTCACATTACTTTTCCAACAAGATATAAATGAAAATTTAAATCCATTAAACTCCTGTAAGAATTTCGGTACTAATTCATAACGATCCTATTCTTAATTTAATTCAAAACGCCGTGTATTTAGCTGACTTTAGCTGCTTATTAAATGAAAGCTGCACATATTTTGTGCTTTTTAACGTAAGTGGTTTATATAAATACGTATGTGTGTATGTACGTGTACGAACAAGCTCTTAAGGTTTTAAAAATAAAGATTACATTTGTGTGCCGATTATGTGGTTATACCTACTGAGTTTCTACCTCTTGAGCGAAACTTGGATTAAGCAATGAGACCTTTTCTTCTTTTTATGCTATATTTTAAAAAATGTAAAATTTTGCTAATTTTTTTGTAATAAATTTTGCAGATAGTTCTTTGTTAGCGTGATTCGTAATAACTTAAATATATATATGTATACATATTTAAGCATAAAATATTTTATTTTATATACTTTATATAAAAAATATGAGGAGAAAAATTGTGCCTATAAAAGTCACATTATTTAAACCTATGACAACTTCACATTTTTCATTATTTTGAATTTATTTAAGCTACACACAAACTCAAGCTTATGAATTTTCATATCTTCGCTCTGGTGTCGAGGAAAGTGCAGCGCTTAGCTCCGCCGCTCAACGCTCTTATTTAAATATTTTTTTTTATAAATGTAATATAATGTCTACAAAACTCCAATCGCCTTAGTAGCTTAATTTCTTTTTTTTTAAATTTCACCCTGTAGTGTAATTGCGTATAGCAGGTACGGCAGAGGGAACCTAATCTAAGACATTCCATCCCCTACTTTCCGCCGAATTTCCGAGACATTGCATGTTAGGTGGCGGAACTCAACACCGAACCTTGCGTTATTACCAATACCGGAGCTTAACGAGAAAATTAACATTTCTCAATATATTTATCAACATATAAAATTATCGTCAATACATTGGAGACGGACACATCTCGCGTCTCTAGCAACATCCGGTCATATCGCACAATGAGATGCTATCAATAGCGGATGACTTCCGATGGTGACCACCAGCTTGCGACGGTCACGGTGCATGGCGATGTACCCATTGGTCACCTCTATACCTAAACAAGTATCAATGGTATTTTGTTTCGCAATTTCTATAGGTATGTTTCTAGAATAGATCTAGATGTTCTTCTAGGTTTAAGATTTTAGGGAATTTGTTTTTTTTTTTTTCCTTTTTTTTTTTTTTGATTGTATGCGTACGGTGGAATTTTTGCATTAATTTACGGATAGAAAAAGGGTAAATTCTTGTAAATTCTGGTAAATTCTTTCTTTTTATAGCTTATACACATTATTTTAGATATTAAATTTTAGTATTTTTGTAGAAGAAACCTGAGCAGTTTCTTTTAAGTTTTTGTATAACTATTAATATAATCAGGCCAGTCATGGCGCAGGTGCACAAAGTGTGACTGTAAACTCGACAAATTGTGGGTTTGGTTACCACTCGAGGAAATTAAATAGTTGTCTCTGGTGTCGTGTCAAAGAGCGGCTCTGAGTTCCACCACTCAACAAGCATTGTTTGCAAAATTCGGCGGAAAATGGGTAACGGAGTGCCTCAACTCCAGGTTCCATCTACCTCTACCCTGCTGCTGTGCGAGATGTTAAATCATTGAAATCAATGGGAAATTCTCAGTGAATATAAAAAAAAAACTTATCCGTATACATCGTAATTTCATCGTACGACACAATTTCGATAATTACCGCATCGTCAATAAGCAATGCGCTGTCAAACTGTGACCGAGGTGTTCCGATACTGTTTATATGTGTCGACTAATATATATATATATATTTTCAGGTTCACGCTGTATCCCACATAGCAGAGGAGGCAGAAGGAACCTTGTATTAAGACACTCTGTTTCACATTTTCCAGTGAATTTTTGAGTCATTACGTGACTGGCGGAACTGGAACGCCGCGTTTTGCCTTGTTACCGTAGCGAAGATGTGCAAATATTAATAAATAATAACAATAATATTGTGTAAATTACAATATGATTATGTAAATTTAAATACGTATCCATGAATATATTTTTATTATTATTTAATAATACTAGTCAAATGAGTATTTTTGACTGTCAAATTTCTAGGTATGTCTATATATTTTTGTTCAAAACCTATAAATATATACACGATAAAGTTTTCCTTAATAAAATAATATGAATATTAGATATATTATATTTTTTGTAATTTATTTTCTTAACGTTATTTAAATGGTTCTATGGTGAATTATTTATTTATTTATATCGTATCGTAATGTAAAAGCACCTTCACTACTCGTGTAGGCATGTGCTCCCGACACGACCTGTTGATTTTCCATATCGCACAACTAGGGGTTACCACCCTTATAGTAGAGATATTCAAGGAAATATATTCTAAATTATTAATAATATATATTTTATATGATAATCATATTTTTCTTAAATTTATAAAAGTATACGATTATGGCCTACGAGGAAACTTAAACAATAATAATTTTAATTAACTGTATAATAGTATAGTTATAAAATAACGATTAATTTATTTTAAAAAGTTATTGTATATATATAAATCCATGTACTTAATTAAATATATTTAATATTTATCGAAAAAGTCCAACCCTGATTTCTACCCCTGTTTAATTTGGCGTGACCCGACGTCGTCTAATTTTTACGGAAATGTTTCTTTTCCGCTACCGCATTCCCATGGAAATATGGTTGAAATATTTAGAAGGCAAAATAAATATACGATACACGAGACGCTCGTCGAGTTAACACTTTTTTTTCTTTTACTAAATATACATACTTAATATCATGTTTAATCTTATATAATTCTGGGATTTTCTTTAACTATGTAAGAAATAATTAATAATTTATTTTGAAATATGGCAATATAATTTTATTTTAGCCAAATTGATATGATTAATTATTTTAAAATAAAGCAATTCTTGCTTTCGGCAGAGTTAAGACAGACAGTAAAATTAATGAAAAAAAAA
>DWAL01000631.1:0-10172 GCA_018230405.1 Heliconius hortense
AACACTAGGTTCCCTCTGCCTACCCTGCTGTGTGTGGGATACAGTGTGAAGCTGAAGAAGAAAAAGAAGTATCAATATTTGCATGGACAATGCACATGCAAATATTGATACACTGTAATATTACAGAAGAAACATACTTTATCTTTTTTTGAAAATTAATTTTAGTTGTTTTTATTTCATTAATATTTTTTGATTGACGTGATAACGTCTTATAAATCGATGAACGCCGGCTGCACGTACAAAAGACCATGGCTCATTGTATTGTTTCACCTGAGCCGAGCAAGCTGAGGCAAGCGGTGGCGCGAAACTAACGACAGAGTGGCACAATCGGCCTGAGCGGCTTGTGACGCATTTATAACTATTAGTAAAAAAATATTTGAATTAACAAGTTAATGTAAATTTATTGAAAAAAAAAATTATATTCAATTAACTCCTTTATTGTATTATACAAAATTCTTTGTATGATAATTCAATTAAGCAAAGAATGTAATTTTTCATAAGTTTCCTTATGACATTATCACATAAAATCATTGTTCCTAAACAGACTTTACAGACAACTAAGTTTTACAAATTATATTAACCAAATAATGCTTTAAAGTGAAATTATTTATGCAAAAAATAATTAATTTATCTCAAAAAATGCATTAAGTAACTATTGGTTTATATGTAACTCTTATTATATTCTCAATCGCTCTCTATATATATTTTTTATATTTCCTTACATTGGATCATCACTTTACATACTAAAGAAAACAAAAACTAGATTAGTTTTTGTTTTTATAATAAGGTATGTATGTATATAAAATTCATGTTGTTTTAGTTTAAATAGTTTAATATAAAAGATGTAGGTAACATCTACTTTAAAATATTATTTAGTCTCAGAAATTACTTCGAAATTAAGATTTACTATGCAGTAAATTTATTTAAAATGAAAAAGAAAGAAAGACATGTTTTTACTTCGCAGAATATCGGGGTGAACGATGTAGAGAATCTTAAAAAGTTCCAAGAGATCAAAGATCGTAATAACCCGGCCGAGATCGCCGAGCTCACCACTGAAGTCATAGATAAGCCTGTCCTGCAAAGGAAACTGAGCTGCAAAAAGCTGCCTCACTTCCACGGGCCTTGCAAGGCTATATTTGGCGAAATGACGGGCATCTTAAACAAATATTTAAAGCCCAGTAACAGGGCCATATTGCTGCCGCTGTTAAGATCCACAATCAAAAAGCGGTTGGTTGTCGTCCTTCAAGGCAAAAAGTCCATGGTTGGTCCGGATGTTGTTCGTGAGTATAGGGAACTATATCCAATGGACACTGACGATGAATTGCTCCAAGCATTGATTGTCACAATCAATCAAAGTTGTTGGCCAAAGCCCGTTGAAGGTCAGCAAAGCGATGCAGGTTCAGGTAAATTTTGATATTTTTATCCTGTGAAACTATCAGATTGGTATAAATTGCCTAATAACTTTATTTATTTTAATGGTTATTATGGCAATTTGTCTGATAAATTTATTATTCTGTGGCTGATTCGCAATGAAACTTGGAATTCTAGTTGGAATGGCCATGTTTATTGTAAAGATTAAAGAAAAATATCACTGAAGTGTTCTTATGTGCTGCCTTTCATAATTCTATGTATTTGTTATAGTATTATCATTAGTTTTATGGATTATAAAATGAATGTCAGAGATTTTATTATTTAAAACAAAATAAATACAATTGTTATGCTCAATCTATCACTAAATTGAACTTATAGATTTACAAAATAAAGAACATGAGACACAAAAAGAAAATTTTATTGACTTAACATCTAAGGAAATAAATAAAAGTAAAATTAGTACCGACGATCAAAATGTGAAGGAAACTACGATAACTGACCCAGAAGACGCTGATCTGGTCGATATGGATAATGATTTTGATGATTGGATCGAAGAAGATTCTAACCAGGTAAACTTTTCATATTTTTTATCTTTTTTTCTGGATACGCCCATGTCTATTGGCGTTGTAATAAATGCACGAATAATAGCAAACTAATTGTTTCAAAATGTCATCAAATGAAATAAGATATTACTTATTTATAAGTAAGTTAATTTCGTAATCCCTTTTTAAGCATTTATTTTGTTATCTCATGCCGTATTATTTATTCTAATTTGTGTAATAAAGCTGTCAAAAAATTAAAAAAGAAACTAAATATCTGCATTCGCGAATGTTCAAAACGTTACATTCGTACCTAAGTAGGGCCTGCATTTACACTACTATTCATGTAATTGACTAGAATAGTATGGTGCAATTGCTGCTTCAAAAAACACAATCCTTAACCATTCTATAGTATTACCGATATTGTCTGTTGAGTGGCATAACTTTCATTGAAAATGTTAATGTAGATCCAGTCTACAACTCCACAGCAATGGCGTCTAAACTAAAAAAAATACATTTACGCAACCAAAATAAAAACTGTGGGTTAAAAAAGTAAATAAATGGTTGTTTGCTCGATTTCACTCGAGAGAATGAATGATTTCAATATCCTTGCTCCAGTAAGAATATGAACGGTGTTACCAATTGGGCAGTGCATGGGGAACAGAGTGTGTAAACACTAAGTTTCTCTCTCTTTTTCTATCTCTCATTCTCTCTCTATGCTTACCCTGCTATTTGCGATATATAACGTGAAGATAAAAAAAACAAAAATAAATAATATTAACATAAAATGAGTAATATTCACTTACAGAATATCACTGCTGAGTTTGTATTAGATGAAAATAATGGAATAAATAAAGAAAATAAAGAATGTAATGAAAAAGAAAACCAGGAGACGATCGAAGTAGATGACGCCCAAATGGAGGAAGTACTACAAGATGATAATTCAAAAGAAGATGAAAATGGTGGAGAACTTAAAATAGCAGAATTAAATAATCAATAAATAGTAATTGTAATAGTAATAATATAACAAAGTGTATTCAGGTAACTTCGAATTGTGTACTTCTGAATAATTACCTTTACATACCTAACACTGTACAGTATGTCGGATAGGCTGGTTAAGGTAGGTTAAGGTATCTGAGGATACATAATGTGTGTAATAGGCGAATGTTACCTGTTGGTTTTGGTAAATAAAGATTATAATTATTTAGTAATAAATCACTTTCAGAGTTACCCCAACACAGTATATAAATCTATAATATCTATCTTTCATCATCATAAATAAAATTTTGTGTTTTTGCAATTCTATTGCAAGGGTTGTGGGTTTGATACTTACTTTGAGCGGGGAAATTAAAATATTTTTTTAAATTATTTTAATAAGGAGAGGTGGAGAACTAATGTTTGTCACTCAAAACTTATTGACACCAGGCTATCTCTGCTTAATGCAGGGCACACTATACGGTTATAATAAATAAATAATACTGAATGTAGGGAAATATATTTTTCTAAATAATTAAAAAGGTAAATATAAAGTAAACCCTTTTTTTCTATCTATCGTTATAACGATAATTTTATTTATAATACAATTCATTTTCTAAACATTGTGGAGATTCACTTATTCGGCCTTCAATTGTACGGAATCGATAACTGGATACATGAGACGCGTGATATATATTTGAAAGACATTGTGAAAAGTAAGGAACAAAGTAGTGTTCCATACGAATTAAATGTTAAAACCTTAGTAAATATTATGAATAATTTAATATACTCCCTCCGCACTTAATATATCTTATAAAACATATATTAAATTCTGCTGTATGTGTGTTTGTCACCGTAATAGTCCATAAACTAATCTATTCATTGGGCTTGAGACAAAATGTAACCAAACAAAACAGATATCTCAAACCTTTGTTAATAATATCACATTTGTAGATATACGAATAAGCCACGGTATTATTTACACTGATATCAGTGTATTATTTCCCCATAGTTATTTTTCTAAGATATATTAACTTTATCAATTGTGATCTGGAACCTTTTTCTGATTTGTTTTATCTCATGGCTCCCTGAATAGGTTATAGAAATCTTTACATGATATTTTTTGTAGGTTTCATTGGAGCCTTCGTGTATTTGAGTTGAGAATATTGTAATAAAAATCAGATTACTGTTATTTTTTGTGACATACGTAGGTATGTAATATGTAGATATTACATACATGTATAATTGGTTGGAAGGTTATAAAAGCAAAAGGGCCTCAATCCAAAAATAAAGTAAAAAAGGAAGTACATTTAAATTTATATATAATTATTATATTTTTAATTAATTTTGATTAATGTTATTAGAGTAGCATATATATTCTGGTAGAAAAACTTGTTACGACCAGTAGAACTTTACAGTCGACTATGTTTCGGTATTTTGTAACAGAAGCGCTTTTATTTTTACATAAAGATGGAACGAGTAAGACTATGCCCATATGTAAGACCGGGTCCTCTAATTTAGTTTATTTAATTTATGCTTTTAGCCCAATATTTACTAAAATCCTGTCATATATTCCATTCTCCGGATATTCAATTTCTCCAATTGGTGAAGCACAATGTGTGTATTATATTTAATAAAAGTTTAAATGAGATATGTGAAAACATTTCATAAACTATATAAGGTAATAAATAATAAAACAAAATAATGTATTTTTCTTTATTAAACCACTACCTTAAAATTACTATAAAAACAACTGTTTAATATAATAGCCCAGTCCTACAGAAATAATAACAACAGTTTTTAAAGGGAAAGAATCTTTAATTTAATACAATAGTTAACTTAAAATGGTGCGGCGTTAAGTTATAGGACACGCAATGCGTCAAGATTGCGCCAAGAAGTGGGAAACGGAAGTTCATTAGGTCTTAAAGCAAAAAAAAATAGTTTTATATGCAATTACTTAAAATTGAATTGAGTCTAAAATTGGTATAAAACGAAACAATTATAAGTAATTCGTATGTATAGTTTTAGTTAATAACAAATTAACCTCATTTGTAATACTAGAAGTCTTCCAAATCATCTTCAGTTACATCTACAGCTTCTATAGTACCTTCGTCAACAATATTTATACTTTGTGTGTCAACAATATTTGTGGTTTGGTTCAGACCATCATCATTTTCAGCAGTTTCATTAAATTCTTCTTTAGCATCATTATTTGAAGCTTCATTGCCATTATCAATATTTTCATCATCTACAATTTCAGTTAAAGTTTTATCATTATCATCTATAACTACTATATCATGTTCCTTTTCTAGTAAAACTACATCTGAATCGTCAAGACGCGGCTTGTCATTCCAATTTGCGAATTCATCACATGTAATATCGTTTGCAAACTCATTACCTATATCAGAATTCCTGTTTAGTATATTTTCATCTAAATTTCCATTATTATCTTCATCTTGATCAATATTTACTTGGTTTTCATCAGTCACTTGATTATCATTGCCATCTTCATCAACATTTGATCTGTTTTCATCATTATCTAGATTTCCTATATCCATGTTACTTTCGTCTAGTAATTCTTCAGCTTCGTCTAGAGGAATAATATTTTCACGAGGAATATTTGACTTGCCCTTCTTTAATTTAGCAGCATTTCCACTATTTTTAGGTCCAGTTAAATGCATTGGTCGGAATTGTAGGGTACATGTATCTAAAAGTAATTTCGATACTTTAGATAAAATAGTTAAAAGTTAAAATGTAATTTAAATATTGATTATACATATATATAATTTAAGTATGCATAATATATGAAAAAATATTGTTAATAATCAAACTAAATATATATATATATATATTTTGCTTCACGCTGTATCCAGCAGACAGCAAGGCAGGCAGAGGGAACCTAGTGTTAAGACACTCCGTTTCCCACTTTCTGTTGGATTCTGGAGGCATTGCGTGTTCAGTGGCAGAACCCCTACGCCGCGCTTTGCCTCTGGGAAAGGAGTGTCTTAACACTAGGTTTCCTCTGCCTACTCTTCTGTGTGCGGGATACAGTGTGAAGCTGATTTAATTACCATCTCGCATATAGCCGGGTAGGCAGAGGGAATTCCGCCGAATTCTCCAGCTATTGCGTGTTGTATGGTACTAAGGCAACACTCTCAATAAATATCATATCTCAATGTATATATAAACGTTTCACTCGTGCTCCTTACTGTAAACGCAACAGTTGTGGATTTGATTCTCATTCGGGGATACGAATTATTTTCCGCAACTCGACACAAAATGTCTACAATTGTTCAGTGTGTGGGAAACAGAGTGTTTTAACACTAGATTCCTTCTGCCCACCCTGCTCAATGCGAGATATGAAAAAAGAAATCAGCACTCACCAGAAACCTTATATTTATCCAACTTTAATATTTCGTCATATGATTCATAACTCGCACATGTAACTAGGAAGAAAGTATGATATTTCTTTTCGGTTTTCTTCAGACTCGCCACGTCGTAATTTTTAAGGAACTCGTCTATGACGGTACGTTTTGGTGGTTTCGGATGGGAAAATATTCTTATTACTAAATTATTGGGTATATTTAGTAGACGTTTGGTCACGTGCAGTCGAACGAACTGGAAGAAATTAGTATATAATTAATGTCAAAGTTGTATAAAGAAGTCTTTTCATTTTCACGCTCTGGTAAAGTCGCAAAGCGCAGCGTTAAATTGCGCCACTAAACACGCAACGCCTCCCGAATTAAGCACTAAATGGGGAACGGGTGTGTCTCAACGGGGACGAAGCGTGATGATAAAAAAATATAAATAAGTAAGGAATAAATATTGTTGACTACAAGTACAAGATCATTTTTTTTAGCTTCAAGGTGTAACCCGCATATAGCCGGGTCGGAGGCTTGAAGTGTTACGGCACTTTGTCATTCACTTTCCGATTTGTTTTGTCACCAGAGCGTCGTGGCGCAACGGCACAACGTCTGACTGTGAAATCAATGGTTATGTGTTCAATTCCCACTCGAGGGAATGAATTATTTCCTGGCTCTGATAAAGAAAAACAAAGCACATCTTCAAGTTCGGCCATTCAATACGTGATGTATGTAGTTATGCCAGACTGGCAGTTTACCTTCGTGAATTCGGGGAGTATTTGGTTTTTAATTTTCTCATGGAAGCTATATAGCTGTTTATCATCTGTAGGCTCTTCACATGCGGATGTATACTAAAAATATATTAAAATGTATAGTATTATTAACATTTTTAAAGTAGTTTTTCAACAAAGGAAAGAAAATAGTTATAAAAATTAAAAAGACGGTTTCCAAAGGACACAATATTTTTATAATTAGTGTTTAGTATTTATGTATTAAAATTAAGTACATATTTCAAGATTAAAGTATTTTTTTATCATGTTCCTTATTCTTTCTATTTTTTACACATGGAAAAAATGGCAATTTACATAAATTCTGAGATTATAAATTATGAGATAATATATTCTAAATTATGAGAACTAATTAATCATACCCTATTAAACACAATAAAAATATTTTTTTATACAATTTTTGAATCCACACACACCTCTTTACACAAAAGTACCATTTCATCATCAAGTGCTTTCTTCAATGTCGGTTCTAAAGTATATATTTCTTCGTGTAACTCCAATTTCTGCAGTTTCTTTTGCTCTATGAATGTAAATAATATTATTTAAAAACAACAAACAAAAAACCCGTAGGTAATAACTGTGTGTAGTAATAATGTCTGAACTATTAAGACTCTGTATAACAATCATATTATACAGACAATATGTCTTTACTGGACTAAGTAAAATCAATCAGATCAGAAATAACAAGATTTAATATGCTATTCAATGATAAATTTAAAAAAAATATAACAAACATTGACAAAAAAAATATTGCTTACCTTTGTATATTTGTTTATCTAAAAAAGAAACAAACAATTTAGTATATGTTAATTCAATTATATTTTAATGATATATTACAATTTAAACTTTACAATTTAATTTTATTTACATAATTAAAATTAAATCAGACAAACGGACAGAGAGATCAAGGGAAAATATATATTTTTTCAACCTTACGTTGTATCCCGCACATAGCAGGATAGGCGCAGGGAACCTAGGAACCTAACCTACGAACCCTGTCACATGACACTCCCTTTCCTATTAAAACACTCTTTTTTTTTTCATATTCCACGGAACTCTTGTAGCATTGTGTCTTGAATAGCGAAACTCAACGCCGCGCTTTGCCTCATTACTAGGGGCGAAAAAACAGCCGTATCAGCCTCTTATATATTTTTTTTGTATTAATGTGCTGATAACAAAAATATTTATTCCCTCTGCCTACCCTCTGTGTGCGGGATACAGCGTGAACCTGAAAAAAAATGGTCGAGTCCGACCAGAGACTACATATAAATGCTCGTATCTTTTGATTTCGTTAACTTAGTCCCCAAGGGACCGTAGATTTAGATATTTGATATTAAATTAGCTCGTTACCTCCACGCGATCTCGAGATAAATGGTGTTGACCAACGGACCGACAAACATAAATACTAAAAGTTATGTGATGCTGTAATGATTCCGTTTTTTTTTTCTTTTCAGATACGGAACACCAAAAACATATCAACGTGTAAATAGAATATTAATTACTCACCGCCTTGAGGGAAGCTCGGCAATCTCTTTGTAGGATCTGACGGCTTACTTATGTTCAGGCGAGGGTTTTGCAAATGAGATCCTTCATTGTCCCCTAAGATTTTGAAGGTATAAAAATGATGAGATTTTTACAGAGTTATTCCACTTAGAAAAGAAAAATACTTTCTTTCAAAATGTATAACAATTTAACTTCATGATTTTTATCCATACTGTATTACGTGTGACGCAGTTACGTCAACAACGTAAACAGTACTACAAAAATATTACTAAACTTTGCCGATCTGCCACTTTTCATGCCCAAAAAACATACCAGAACGAGAAAGGGATATATTTCGTTCTATTTTACGCAATTACTTATTTTATTATTATTTTATAATAAACCTAAACAACGCTGAACTTCACCGTCAATAACTACGACTCGATTTCGTGAATGAGGCGTGTGCAATGTTGTCGCTTTGATAGGTAAGTGTCTGTATGCGTCATTCTTTACAAATGGCGTCTTATTTTACAAGGATAATTTTTACACTAGTCACGTACCATTATTAGCATAGCTCTTATATGCAGCGGTTATGTTAAGGTTAGCATTTCGTTTTGCCGCCCTCAACTTGAATTTTCCTACCACAGGATTCGGCATTTCAACGTTGGCATTAGATGGACCTGGTTGAATATCTGGTGACAAGTTTTCGTCGCCCTCCTTATCGTCTGAAAATTAAAACAATATAATTTACATATCGAGGTACTTTTTTAAAATAAAAAAAAGAACATTTACACGATCGTATGTAACGAATGGTGAAAGATAATGTGCTGACTCCCACCACCCTATTTATAGAACATCCCGCCCCCCTAGAAAATATCTCTATACCCTATTCACGAAGGCATGAGATAAAAGGTAAACAAATAAAAAAAAGCTATTATATTGGTGATTTATTATATATAATATATTAAGTATAAAAAAAAGATTATTATAGTATTTTAAGTAAAAAAAGTCTATTGATTAATGTATGTACCGGTGAAAAGTTTGAGACCACTAATAAAAACTTTTATTATCAGTAAATATTTTACAAAATATTAGTGATAAAAACCAATCTGCACACCTGCATATTCTATTATTCATAAAGATCGTCTAGAAGCTTATTCTTTTGTATAGAAGCCAAAGAAAGGGCAATAAACAAGCACTGTATTCAAACTTCAATGTTAGGCAGAAGAGGTAGTCCGACCGTCGCGACAAATCGATTAGAAAAAATGTTAACTACTTCATTATCGCAGCTTCTTTTATTTTACATGAACTTACAATGAAATTGTACTAGATTCCAAAAATATTTTTAATGATTATTTTAACCTTGTATTTTTATGGTTATCTACAAATCCACAGTTAGCCTGATTTAGTGATTTCTACAGTCAAGAAATCTTTAAAACTACACTATTGTGCGCTACAAACAAACTGACAGTCATCATCGTCCGCGCTTCGTGAGACTAAGAGTTCTAATGAAGATAAATTTATTGTAGTAACCAGCAAGCGGACTAGACGTGTAACAGCCCCAGAAATTCGTAATGATTCAAAAAAAAAAAAAAAAACTAAATATTCTTTATTCAAATAAACTCTTATAAGCACTTTTGAATCGTCGAATGAAC
>DWAL01000632.1:0-10171 GCA_018230405.1 Heliconius hortense
CAGTGTCCGACTGTCAACGCGACTGTTGTGGGTTCAAATGAATTAATGAAATTTTCTTACTTTCTCGCTCTGGTAACATGACAAAAGCTCGACGTGTAGTGCTGCTCCCTGAACGAAGTGTGTTTTATTACAAAGTTCCCTCTCCTACTCCGCTGTATGCGTGATACAGCGGCGTGAGCTCAAAAAAAAAAGGTTATTCGATAAGCATTAAGGTGATTCTGTATTCTGTATTATACAAGATGGTTTTTTTCATGTTATGAAAGGAATTTAAAAATTATTTTTTACTACACTCTTATGTGGTTTAACTCAACGGTCTAAATGTGAACGTAAAACTTTGAAAATCTTTTTGATGTGATGCCATTCGTTGTCAAGTTTTATACTGTTTGTGTGAATTTTAATGTTTTTGGCATACGACTTCCTTGTTGCTGTGAGCTTCGAAGTTGCGAATTTTATCTATATTTTGTCTTGGATTACAAAATTAAAGTACATTTTAAAATAAATCGTCTGTTTTGATGATATCGTAGTATATCTGGAGCATACTATAGGCTGCATCTAATAGTTATTGTTTTAAATATATCTTAGGGAATGTTTACTATCCTTACCTAATATATAACAAAGTTGACTTCTATCGATGTTTGTTGTTGTACACATACACATAAAAAGAGAGAAATTTACAATAAATATTACATTTGTTTAGTTCAAGCGTACAAATCCGCGAACAGAACACCAGTTGAAATATAATCGATCCTTTTGTTCTATTCACTGTCTCTACAATAATTAAAACATAGAGAAATGTGTCACTAAATTCTCTGTCATATTCAATCCCAAATCTACGAAGCTGCTATAAGTAATTTATATTTGTAATACGTTCAAAGAATAACAATGGCTTTAGATATGCCAGTTTATTGGACAACGTGACGTTAGGCCTGCGTCGTGATCTCATTGTCTTGTGTACATTAACGTTGCCGAATGTTTAATTCTCTTTGCGTAGTTTTAACACTTTTAACTGCCCGCTTCTTACAACTGATATTTTTGTACAGCTCTAATGTGAAAAGAATTTTGTTTTTCTGTCTGTTTGTTCTACGTTTATTGCCCGTGTGGTCGTTTGATTTTGTTGCAGTGGTTGGGATTTTGTGGCCTACTTTTTTTGTAGTATAGGTGTGTAGGTGTTTGTATGATTGAATGGTTTTTTTATATTGATATTAATAAAACAGTTTTACGGTTTGTTTATTTTTTTTTATCAGAATAGACGGTATGTTTATTTTTTTTATCAGAATAGACGGATAGAAGGAACTGAATGTTGAGTGAAAGTCAACACTGTATTTTGTCTACTATAGTAGGGAAATATTATAAATAAATAATTTATTTCGATATAATTATCGCATTTTTGCTTATTCTTCCGTAAGCACAAATTATTTGGTAAAAGTAATATAAATTTTAAACTTTTCGTTTCCGTTGCTGCTGGTGAAGCTATATGCACTTTGCCAGGTTCGATGAATCTCTAACTAATATTATAAGAATTTGAGAATTTGTTTTCAGTCAAATTTACCTCGGACACTTTATTCATAAATTAATTACAATATCGCTCTCAAGATCAATCTCAGAATTGAGAGCGACTTATAAATACGTCCCGTATTTAGGATGTGTCGTGGGTTATATTAAATCCTCAGCTATTTCCATTTGACCACGCGACCGAAGCGAATAAACAGGTACAAGTGAGTTAAATTTATTTTGATATTTTCACATAGATATTTTTGTCCCTAAGCAAAGCCTATGTGTCAAGTGGCAGTTATTAGTGTTAATCACGAAATAATGCATACGATATTGCTATTTTTAGGTATATTAATTTTGTTTAAATATTAAATACGCTTATTTGACGCTTCGAAAGGAAACATTTTTACTTTTCCCATGAGAATTTCACACGAGTTTTATGCCCTCTCCGTCAGTCCAATGTAAATACAATCAAAATATTTGGACGTGAAAAATGATCTTAAATCAAAATATTTTGAAAACTATCCCATCCCGTATGTTTGGATTATAAAAGAATGTATCGATTGGTACTCGTTCTTAATAAATCAATGTATTGTAAACAGTGTTTTTATATTATAAAAGTTCGAGCCAAAAAGCTCGACAGCGTATAATCGAGTTTTTAAATCGATTTAATTGCGGTCTGATATTATTTATTGTTGGATCTTTTTATGCTTTTAATGTAAAGAATTGGTTTTGTAGTGCTTCGTGCTTATCTTTTTAGATTTTTTGCCAATTAGTATTTATTATAAAAACTTAACATTTTTTTGTTATATTATTGTACATATATACTTTACTTTTACAAAAACAGCTCCACGCCTTTTCCCGCATAGTACGATAGGCAGAGGGAACGCAGTGTTAACACTCCGTTCCCAATTTTCCGACGAATTTTCGAGATATTTCGTTTTGAGTGGCGGAACTCAGTGAGTTCAACTCGTGTAATAATAATTATAATCCTTCCATCGAGAGAGGATACCACAACCGATTACAGTCACTCCTTTACACCACGACGGTTTCAAAAGTTGTTTAAGATCAATATATAAAAAAAAGTATTGATTGGCGGAACACAACGCTGCAATAATGAATACGCGATGATACTATTTCCATAAAAAAAAGAAGCGTTTTTCCGTCACATTTACTATCAATTAGTTGTACTTATTACGTAAAAAATTCTATAGACAATTGACCAATAGTATACTAGTAAGGACCCGTAACGGTACATTATCACCTGATGCATTCTCTTCGGACAGCTTAAGTGACTAATCCGTCACTTCTTATCTCGGCAACTTTCCTTTTAATTGCTCTCGATCTAATACAACCCTTGTTTTTGGTTTGTTATATTGTTTATTATTCTTTGTATTTTTGAAACTGATTATTGAATATAGTAGTATTTATGATTCGGCACAACGGCGTGTCTGAACACTATGTTCCCACTGCTCACCATGCTATATGTGGGAAGATGTGTGTGTAGATTTAAACAAAAAAATAACTAAACTTATATCCAATTGTCTTAAATAGGTACGCACTAGGTAGGTAGTCTTTAATAGGTACGACTTATATTTAACTTAATTAATCATATTAAAAAAAGATAAACAATGTTTAAACCGGTTTTCGAACAAAATTACCATTTTAAACGTTTCCTTGGTTTGATCAACTAATTTTGATTTAGAATTAATTTAGATAAAATTTGTAATTGTAAAAAATATAACAATTGTATAAAATTAGTCGGTTTATTTATCTACTATTAGTCTATTTATGTCATAGTGCTGATAACGTCTACTGTGGAAGGTCACGAGTTCGATTACCGTACGAACATGGTCAATGTTACAGTAAAAACCACATTATATAATATAATAAATTACGCCTTACACTCACGCAAGTAACACTAGGTTCTTTTATAGCTTTATGCACAGCAGGGAACATGGGAACCTAATGTTAAGATATTCCGTTCCCATTACGACACTTCCGTTATTTTCCCTGAATTCTCGAGGTATTGCGTGTTGAGTTTATTAACACAACATGAAATATTATTTATTACTAATATTTCAGTATCAAGTTTTACTTAATAAGATCTTTGATTTGTGCAATTTTTTTTAAAGATTTTTTTTTTTATTTTTTTTATTTGATTGAGATCAACGCTGGTTATGTCAGAAATTATAAACTGTATCTGGGTAAACAAATAGGCAATAATATGTCCATGTGATAAAGTTGTTTTTCTAACTAGTTGCTACGTGTGGTAACACCGCGTGATCAAATAGAAAAAGTTAAGAATTGTGTAGGACATATACTACGTGTTTAACCGTAGGTATAGTGGGTCACACTAAAACCATGTAACGTGCTATAATATAACCTATATATAGCATTCTTCGACAAAAGGACTATCAAAACCGCAATAATATATTAATGTAGCGCATTCAATCCAATAAACTTTTCAGCTTTATAATATTAGTGGGTACAGATCGTACAATAGACGAGAATATTCTAATTTATAATTTCTATGAGTATAGTGTTAAAAGGATAAGATATTAAAGCCACTCTTAAAGATGTCAATTAGCATTTAATTAAGATTAAATAAAAGTAAACATTCACTATTACGGAAATTGTATTATTTTGTATATAGTTTTTTTTTGTATTGAAGAATTATTATTTTTCTTCATAAGACCAGAATTCAAATGCAAAGTGTCTAAATGTGTGCGATGTGTCATCTGATGAGATCATGCGGGCGACGACGGCGGACGCGGGTAAGCTAATTCCATAACCCGCTATGGAACATACCTACTTCAAAGCAAACGGAAATGAATTTTGATTATAATCTGAAATAAGGATATTTATCATATTAGTAGTTATTTTAGTTGAAATTTTATCTAATGTAAAATGTTGCATACATTTTAACAACCGATACGCTTATATACTTTTTTATGACATTCCGCTGTCCGCTGGGATTTGAGACAGCTTGTGTTGTGATGAACGGCAGAACTCAACGCCGCCCTTAGTTTTGATAAGGCGAGCAAATGAAAGTAATTTAGATTACGTCAAAAATCGGACTCAATATTTTTTCTCTCATAAAAATACAATAAATTTTACATAATTTTAATAGTCATTAATAAAAATTATCAAGTGTTAACCTTCGTTAAGAGGCCAGTCGTGGCGCAGGGCACAAGGTGTGACTTTAAAATTGATTGGATTTGAGTTCGATCCCCACTCGAGGAAATGAAATATTCATTTACATTTATATTTTCATTTCATTTATTCGCTCTGTTGTCGAGGCAAAGCGCGGTGTTGAGTTCCGCCACTCAACACGCAAGGCCTCCAGAATTCCGGGAAGTGGGGAACGGAGTGTCTTAACACCAGGTTTCCTCTGCGTACTCTGCTGTGTGCGGGATACAGCGTGAAGTTGATGATGATGATGATGATATAAATTATTCCTCAATTAATATATTAAAGTGTCGTCTTCATCACACAATATTTAACCTTCGCTGTTCTAAACAGCTGCTCTGACTCATTATGTTACAAGAATTATAAATTGTTCACATTTGTAGAATATTCCTATATATGTATAAGTTATTTACTTATTTAAATTTAATAATTAATTTGAATATGTGTGTGAGTTTTTATCATTTTCTTTGTTTTTGGTTTTTTTTATTTTTATTTCTTTCTAGTATTTATGTATTACATTATATATATTAAGTTCTATGTAATGTAAATTAAACATTCCAACGGGTTGGTACCTTGGAAGTTAGTTAGTGTAGTCTTCCCCAGCCGTAGACTTAAACTAATTTGCTGTCTAGACGACGTATTGTCTAGGTACTAGCATCTCCTAGGTTCCTCCCTAAAGGTAGGCGTTTTTGCGTCTTAATTGAAACTATTTCTGTTATATACGTATGTAGGTAGTAATAAAATTCTGTACTGTGAGCGATATCATTTAGAAATATGGGAAACATTATAACTCTTTTTATATTCTTTTTTGACTTGGTTTCTTAGGGGGCGCGGGTTCAAATTCCGCTACGTTAAAATTTTATACGTTTGAGAAAAAGTTTCTTTTTTTCAAAGTATGAAAAAAAAACTTTTTATCAAATACTTTAAAAATGTTAAAAAGTACCACATACTTAGAATTTTTTGAAATAATTATATGTGTGTTAATGTTTGACAATCGGCGAATTTCTTAGAGGAATTTTATAATTCTAAACCATTTAAATCGCGTCTCGTAATAATTAAACTGGCTCGTCTCAAAATATCTGTCGATTCACTCAACGGTGCTGTACCGTCGCTACGTGGGAGGCGAATTGTCTGGCCTGTACGTACAGTGTACCTACGTACTATCAACATCCGTAATCAATTGTGTTTTCTAATGTTAGTCCGTTGTTTCTGAAAGATATTTTTAATAAATAATAGACTTCTTTCCGTCTGGCTATAGTCTTTAATTTAACGTTAATTTTTACCCATGATTTCGTCCGCGTGGTTAAATAAAAATAACTAAGAGTTACGGCGTTGAGCTCCGCCACTTAATAGCAATGCCTTCAGAATTCGGTGGAATGTGGGGAAAAGAAGTCTAAATAACAACGGAGTTTCTACATACTAGGTTCGCAGGTTCCTTCTGCCTACCGTGCTTCGTGCGGGATACAGCTTGAAGCTACAAAAAAAATATATATATTTTATAGTTTCTTTATTTTGCTCGTCAATATTTATTTTCCTATATATAATTGTTAATAATAAATTTCAAAGTCAAAGTTAATTTATCCTGTACGATAATACTTGTGGATAACACTTGTGTCCTTGTGCAATGACATATAAGAGCCTAAATTGTATTATTTACAGTAAATTATATTATTATATATTTTATAATTGAATTATATATACATATCAATATGTTTTCTTTATTTATATATAGGATTCGTTTTTTATATTTTACACTTTTTATCACATATCGTGATATCTGTAAGGGATGATAGTGAAACAAATAGATTGGGCGTTATAAGTTACTCAATTTTAAACTTCTCGTACACTAAGTCACTACATAGACGTCAGAACACTTTGTCTAACCACAAGTATATCTATACATATTATATTTAAATATAAATTTTCCCTCGCTAATGATCTTTATACGTATGTATATATAATGTACATATATAATAATATGAACAATACTATGTTAGTTTCATTGGTTTCCCATTATGTGATATTGTGGTCGATTCATCATTGATCATTCGATTTACATCAGAACGTAATATCCTTTAAATATGTATTTATAAATGACGCAGGCATAATATAAGGCTTTTACTAAACATTCAAACTCTGGGTTCGTATCTTACTCGTGGGGTGTCTGTTTAGCTAAAGCATAATCATATCTTTGCTAATAATTAAGAGTTTTGGTTCTGCCACCAGAAAAATTGTAATTGACAATTATTTTTCCCCGTTTATCGTATAACGATTATTTGCAATTATTACATGTTATGAATAATTGTTATGTACCTTAAGAATAGGTTCCCTCTGTCTACACTGATATACGTGATATATAGCTTGAAGCTGGAAAAAATATGAAAATATATTATATTTTGTACTAAAAACACAGTTTTAGTGCTTTTAGGGGAATACGTTATATTGTTTTACATACATCAAGTAATAGCCTACGAGTGCCGCACACGTGTTTCGCGAGCGGTAACCGTTGACCTCATTATTTCGTGGTCCCCCACATGACGCGCCTCCGCTGAAAGCTTTTAACTTTAGACAATGAGATCGTTTTCTTATATTACGTATTGTGTTTTATATATATTTTTTCAATAAGCCTTAAAAAAATATAAATTTTGTTAGTAATTGTGGGTTTTTTAACTTACATTACGTGATTTTTCTAGGAACGAAAGGCTACAACAGTGTATACAACCATATATAAAACCTGAATTTATATATATTAATGCAAGCAAATGCATAAATATGTTTTAGTTAGTAGGTACCTCAACCAGAAATCAGATTATTTTTTGTAATAATTTATTTCTTTTGGAAATTTCAATCCCACGGCCCCTTTTCAGCTTTCGGAAACTTTTGTCAGTAAATAATATTAGAAAATCAGTTTACGCTGTATCAACAGCATGTACATAGCAGGCTAGGCAAAGGGAACCTAATTTTAAGACATTCCATTCCCCACTTACAGCCGAATTTCGGAGGCATTGCGTGTCGAGTGGCGGAACTCTATGCCGCGCTTTGCCTCGTCACCAGAGCGAAGAAATGGAAATATAAACGTGCGCCTGCGCCATGACTGGCCTCAATAATATTGAATTTAAATGATATTCAATTTAAATATATTTATCCTTAAGATAAGAAATGATAGATTATACTTTTTCTTTCCACATGATAAGTTAAATGCCAAACTATAAAAGGATAACAGGTAGTCAGAGATGTTGTAACTATTTTAAGTTCGGTCATTGCTTTGCTTCGTTCAAAAAAATGCGTTATATATTGTAATCAATTATACGGCATACCGGTTGTAGTTTCGACTTCCACTCATTCCCATTTTCATTTTGTGGCTCTAGTAATAACACAAAGCGCAATTTTGAGTCCCCCACTCAACATGTAATGTCTTCAAAATTACGTCGTGCGTGGGGAACGGAGACACTATGCAATATTTGACTCATTAAAATATTTATCTACGAGTTGGTATAAAATTAATACTGTTCTATGTAGTCGATTTTATTATAGTCAGGAATAATTGATAAATTAACGTTTCGTGTAACAAAAAATAGGGCAAAAATTTACTTAATTCACCTGCCTAAGGCAGGCCACCTGTTCCCAACGGGAAACTATCAACTTCCTAAATAAAAACGCACTTTTATGGCCATATGCTATATGACGATATTACACGTCTGTCTGTTCGTCACTTTTTTCTTACTGTTCATGTTATTTTTCCTATAAAAGAACGTAAATATATTGCTTGGTGTTACATATAACAATGTTTGTCCTACTGCATTTTATCTTAACTGGCGTTGTTAAATTCAAAATTTAATACTCTTTATCTTGACGTCCTTACTTCTTGCATTTTCCACCTCTGTCGATGTCACACTTTACCTAATATCAAGACAACTTAAAACTATTAAAATATCCCCGCAAAGGCATTGGAACGTGTTAAATCAGATTATACTGACTACTGAGCTACCATAACTTCGAGTATAAAATATAGAAACTATATTATCTCTTTAATATAATCACGCATCCTGCTCGAAGGACCACTCTGTGGTGTATTAAATCTTTTCATCTGACAACATACAAACATACTGCCAATTTAAATACTATTAGAGGTCTATTTTGTTCGATTTAATTCTATTTTCCCTTGTCTATAAATGTTACACAATCGTATCCTGGTTCTTATTACTTAAGTCCTAAGGTGCAAATTAGGCAAATGTTGTTATAATGTAAGCATGTTCAATTATTTCGAGTGCGTACAAGGCCGCGTGCTGGCCATGTGGTGTTTGTTAGTTCATTAGACTTGATAGTTCTATTCGATTGAAGATGCGCAAATATTTTTGTATATTGAAATCGTTTATGTAATATATATATATATATATAGCTGTTTTGTCTATATCATTTTGTTCTTCTTCATCTAGGAAAATCTTTTTCCCTTTTTTCTTTATTCTCTTAGAAAAAAAATTGCCTTCATTTTAATTTCACTTAACAGTCTGCTGAACGGAATCATTTCATCCCCAAGTGCTAAGTATTTTTCTGCTATTGTTTTATTTATAACATTATTTCTATATTTAAACAAATCACAAATAAAATTATTAGTTAATTGTTTTTTTTTTACAACAAACAGAACCATCTATGTTTATTTAAGTGTTAAATGTTATAGTATAATGAAACAGATTAATATTGTATTTATACGGTTTATTCTTAAAACTTTGTTTATTTATTGGAAATAAAATGACTCATGTATATATATAATGACTTATTATAAGGTATTTTTATTATTATTCATCTTTATGACATAATTATGAAATCATACGTTACGATGTTATTACGTACTCTAAGTTTAAAATATTTATTTGAGTATAGAAGATATATATACATATATACTGCTTGGATACTTAAAGATTAATTCTATGTCTACATATCGATCAAAGATCAAATATCAATATTTCAACTAACCACCCAAGTATAGATTTAAATTATGATAAGTTAATTACAACTTCCCCAGATAGCGTCTCGTATCGCTTGTGGTAACCTTCCAGTGCATACTGTTACGAAGTTATTTATAGTATATCGCTCACTCGCCACCATGTATCGATTGTCCCCTGCACAATTCACAGAAATAGCGTCTGAATCTGCATTTTGTCACGTTTCGGCGGGATGTTGATGTTTGACGTCGACGTTCGTACTCTCGCGATGTAGTTTAGATATTATGTTATATTTGATTTGGAAGCTATAACGCGATTGAAGGTATATAAGAAGTATTTGGTTTGATTCCTCTCAAAGTAGTGACAGAAATAAATAAAATAAGCCGAGGTTAAAAATTAAAGCTTCATAATAAGAAAATGTAAAAGTTATAAGTATTTTAACTATTGTCCCAACTGTAATATAATAATACTTTATTTAGTGAATTTGAGTTAAAAAAGTATGTATATGATGGAAAATATTGACAGCTTATGTATTTTACGTTTTC
>DWAL01000633.1:0-10170 GCA_018230405.1 Heliconius hortense
TTTTTTAATATTTTTTTTAACTTTACACTGTAGCCCACATACTTATAGTAGGATAGGCAGAGGGAACCTAGTGTTCAGACACTTGGGGCTCATGCACTTCCCAATGTTCGAGACATTGAGGCTGAGAACTCAACGTCGAGCTAGATCTTGCTGCTAGAGCAAAAAAATGAAAAAAACATTCTCTCGATGAAAATCGAACCCACAACCATCCCGTTCACACTTAGACACCGATTTCCGTTACAATTTAAAAAAAAAACCAATGGATTTTATCACTTAATTCACAACTCGACTTTCCAATCTATTTGAATACTTCCGATAATTTTATTATACAATAAAGATAAAAAGAGACAGGTGCTTGTAACAGAACTATGTATAGCCGCAAACACTTTTATTGGCCTCGTAAATAAGTTCGTCATATAACTTAAATTTAACATGATATAGCGATCATCGCATGCGTAACTTAAAAATAAATATATCTATACTATTAATGTAATATGGCTTTGTTATCAACACGCAATGCCTTGAAAATTGGGCGGAGAATGGAGAAGGAGAGTCTTAACATTACGTTCCCAGGGTTCCTATGCGAGATATAGCGTGGAGTTGTTGGTTAATATGGTTTTCTATTGTATTTGCTATTTTAGATATTTAAAACCACAATAATCTTTTTAGATGTTTTAAAATTGCAAAAAAGTATAATAATTTTAATAGATATATAGGTATATCTACATTCTAAAAACTTAGGATATTTCGTTTTCTTAAACAGCTTAGAACCTTAAGATTCTTAAGAAAATAACAATTCTTTATAGTTTATAATACAATCATTCGATCAATCAGCTTCACGCTGTATCACGCTCACAGATAGGCAGAGGGAATCTGGTGCTAAGACACTCCGTTCCCCACTTTCCGCTGAATAATGGAGGCATTGCGTATTGAGTGGCGGAATTCAACGCCGCGCTATGCTTCGACACCACAGCGAAGAAATATAAATTTAAATAAATTATTCATTTGCTCGAGTAGGGATCGAACCCACAACCAGTCGATTTTCCACTTTGTGTTGTCCACTTTGTGCCCCCTGCGCCACGACTAGCTTACAATACAAGTAATATTTTATCATTTATTCTGTAGAACTGTATTATAAAATGTTCATTTCTTACAAATGCCATCAATAGTTTAACTATTAGTTTATACAAACCGATATTTCCATTAAAAAAATAATCAAAAACAGTCTCTATATTAAAAGCAATAAGACAGCAAATCCCTCCATACAAAATTCCGTATCTATCTATATCTTAAGTTTGTTTTTGTTCAAGCAAATGGTAGTAAAATCTATCGTGCATTTCTGTTTCGTGACAGAAACTTGGCGAACTCCCTTTCAATCGATGCCTTTTAGTTCGACGTTTCTTTTACGGCCCATATTATTTCTGGGCCCTAATTATTTATTTTCATGCAACAACTTAGGGAATTTTTATGTCACTTCTGTTTTAATGGGTGATATAGATTTGAAATGTGGGGCTTTATTTTTCAATTTTTGTATATATGTTTGTATATTTTTCACGCTGTATTTTGCATATACAGAGAGAACCTAGTGTTAACACACTCTGTACTCCACGTACTGCCCAATTTTCTAGATTTTGTGTGTTTAGTGGCGTAACTCAACGTCTTCCCTTGTTTTCACTAGAACTCATTTTCCTTAATTGAAATCTAGCCCACAAAACCACCGCGCTTACAGTTAGACTACTATTAGAAATTTGTTAAAAAGATTTCGGTCACCTGTCAAAAGATATTACTATCACCCATCTTAACTACAAAAACAAATAAGAACGGAGAGTCTCAACACTAGTCTCTCCATTTCACCTTCCCATTGCTATTACACTTACCTTCCACGATTACAGTAACCTATTCGGACAATATGGATACCTTTTACCAAATATTAGTCGTATTCTATGGTTTATTTGCAACTTTTGTTCTTATTGCACATGCGGTTTCTCGTTTGCCCTTTCAACTGCACTCGACGTTCGGAGATTCGATTATTTCATTGCACTCTGATTGATGGATTTTGTTCAACCTCTTTGTTTGTCGGAGCTTTCCCAACGTGCGCTAAGTCCGTACACAAATATACGTGAGCTTTTTGTGTCTTTTGTGTAAATGGTGTTTGTTACTGTTTTTGCGTCTTGTTTCTCTATTTTTATCTTTTTTATTCTAATTTTTATGTTTTACGCTGTATTCCACATATAGCAGTAAGCAGAAGGTGAATGGAAATCTAGTGTTAAGAAACTCCGTTACTATTAAGACAATTCCGATCCCCTTTTTCCGCAAAACTCTCAAAATTATTGCGTGTTGAGTGTTGGAACTAAACGCCGCGCAAAGCCTCGAGGCCAGAGCCAAAAAAAATTAAATATTTCATTTCTACGAGTGGGCATCAAATCAACAACCTGGCGCCGTTACTCTGACACGCCTGTCCCCTGCGCCACGACTACCCTCTTTAACTTGTTGACCCAAAAAGTTAATACTTACATCAATATCAAATACCATGTTATCAGCCATTAATATGTATATTCGACCAAATTGACAATATCAATTTTATTGTGCAATAAAGACGACACTGTTTCTAATGACCACGTGTCACGATAGAAACGATTATCGACAATTGATACGTGACATCGCATGTTCGCTTTATTTATTAGCTGACAGGTTGTTTATTTTTTTTATTTTTTTTTTGTGTTTTTTTTTATATTAATTCTTTTTGATATGATCAGGCTGTTATGTTTTTTATTAGGTTTTAGGATTACGTTTAAGAGTTAAAGGTACTCAATTTCTCAATTAATATTCTCTTTTCTCATTTTTTTCCATTGATTTTGAAACTTAATTTTCAGCACGTGCTTACCCAATTCATATTATTTTGTCAAATGAAAAGAACTATTGAGAAATTTAAGCCACAACAAATATATCAATAATATTTATATATTATAGATATATCGAAATAATTTTATAATTATTTCGTTACTAAGTGGCTGAAAGACAACGGACATACGAAAATACGCGTCGTAGAAGCCTAAGATTTCAAATAAAAGAAGATAAGTTTGAAGAAACCTAGAGGAGCTCTAACCGACGATTTCTCGATATAATAAAAAAATGGGAAAAAAACAGGATTTGATGTTTTACAGCCCACGGAAACGAAGTCGCTATTAGTGTAATCTATAATTTTAAAGCCACGGCGTCACTAATCCTATTCTGGTAAAAAAATGTTAATGAATTAAATACTCTACATACATATAATTATTATAATATATTCGATTGTTATTCAAAGACAGGTGTATCTTGGTTTCCCTTGTTACAATTAAAGAGATAGTCCCCTCGATAAGATGTGTTACAGAACACTATATGTGGGTCAATTTTGACATTTGAATAATTAAAGTGGGTGACGGTTTGACCATTTTAACCGCCAAAATATTAAATACATACCTTTTTTCTATATATTTATGTTGCACATAGCTAAGTAGGCAGAAGGACCCAGGAAGCCTAGTGGTAAGACAACCCGGTCCCATTAAAACACTTCCACACGTTCATGTTTCACAACGTTCCATATTTACCATCAAATTCTGGAGGCACTGCGTGTTGAATTGCGGAATTCAACGCCTCACCTGTCTCGTTACCAGAGCGAGTAACAATAATATTAAATATTCCTCGAGTGGGAATTAAAACCCACAACTTGTCGCGCTTACAGTAACACGCCCGTTCCTTACGCCACGACTGGCTCAAATCAAATATACCCCAAATATGAATCGAACCTACAACCTTCATTCATCAGCAACAACTCAATAACTACGATTTTCCTGCCAATAATTTAAATTGGACTTTCTAAAATTCTTTAGTTCTATTTTCATTCATTATACCGCTTATATAAATTACGACCCCTTTTAACTTGAATATGGCTTTGACATAATTCTTTTTAGTAACGGGAAGGCCAAAAAGAATGTAAGTAAACACGTGTATTCTATTTTATTAATGTTATTAACGCTTAAAGACTATAAATGACTATTTTTGGACTGTAAATGTAACAGATGATTTTTTTTTTATGTTTTAAATTATCTTTAACCTGTGACTTCGTTCTAGTCTGAAGTTACTTTAACAGTTAAACAGGATCGAATCGATTATTTTGATTATTAATGTGATGTATTATGTAACATTATTTTTTTTTGATGGAAACAGTAGTTTCTTAGATGAGCGCCTTGAACCAAACCAAGTCTTAAGGTTTATGATATTAGTATAGAAGTGTAGAGATTTAGATTATTGAGACATCGATCGTCAAGTCAAAGTGGCTTGACACTCTGTTATTTGAATCGATTTCTCATTTTGTTGTAAATTAATAATATTATTTAGTTTATAGTTTTGTCAATATCATATTAATTTTGAACTTCATATTTTATTTTTTAGGACAGATAACAGATTTAATTTTTTAAAATATTTGTTTCTGTGACTAAAACACGAACCTTACAGGACTGATAAAAACGCTACGTCACTGTAACTATATTAATAACTTCATAAAACAGAAACTCACTTCCTCTATAACAATAAATATATCAATGAGCTCTCCTAGGAATAATTAGACTATTTATTATTCATTAGGGACGTAACCGCGTGAGATGACATAATGATAGTACAAAAAAAAACGGTAAAAAATGAGTTTGGTTAGACAAAAAAAGCTATTTTTTATGGCGACAGTCCCACCTTGTAGGGCTGGTGTAGATTGGTATCGTTTTTATATTTTATACTTCTATAGTATTATATACGTTGACCTAGTAGGGTGTTTCCCTTAATAAAACGTATATCATATTTTATCTTTACCTATATCTTTGTATTTATTGTAAAATTGGGCAATTTTGAATAATGAATTGCTCAGACAGTTAAATTGCTAATTTTAATCTAATTTTATATGTATTTTAACGGAATCGACTTAACGTTTTTTTTATACGTCTTATCTGTAATCATCTCTTATATTATGGGCTAGTAGTAAGGTTTATTAAATCGAATGACAAATTGCTTCCTTATACTTTTCGTTTAGCAAAGTCAATGAAGCAAAATTTGTCTTAATTTATCTTTGCTGGTTTACGAAAAATTGGCAACTAAAGCTTCCAGTAGGTAATATTTTTTACGACCTCTTTAACAATAATCGTTATATTTCAGTCAATTTCCATAAAACCTTAATAATTTATACACCTAAACCTACTTCATGGAATGTTCTATCTATTGGTGAAAACCGCCTGAAAATCTATGCAGTAGTTTTCGAGCTTATCACGAACAGACATACAGTTTTGTTTTATAATATATAGTCATAGTAATTGATATTCACATATTGCTGCTTTATTTCATTATCCACTTCCGAAATTGAACCCACGACCATCTCCAAATACGACAGTGCCAAGAGAAAAGAAACAAACAAAATCACAATATATTAAACATATTTGAAGCATACTATTACCCTCACAAATAACATAAAAAAATCCAATAGAGATTCCTCAGCATCACTATATGGGAGTATCTAAAGACATATTCAGAACGCGTTCCCGAGGGGAGGCATGTCAGAAAGAATTATGATATTTCAATGTTTCTTACATTATACATTTAGTTTGACAGTAGTGTGAGGATAATGAACTCACGCTATTATTTTTAAAATTTGTTTTTTTTTTAGGGTCACCCAGTATCCCACAGATAGCGGGATAAGCGGAGGGAGCCTAGTGTTAAGATAATCCATTTCTCCACACACTGTTAAATTTTCGAGACATTGCGTATTGAGTAGCGGAGCTCAACGCCGCACTTTATCTTGTCATAGAGACGATAGAATACACAACCTTCGCGTTTGTAGTCAAAAACCTTCTCACTTTGCCTTGAGATGATCTCATTCAAATTTATTAATTAAATTTAATCGATAGAGAAAGAATCTTGTAACAAGCTATTTTTAATTTAGAGACCTTTTGTGCTAGTTCACGTAATTGAATGCTACATATTATTTAATTAAATTAGTAAAAAAAACCTATATTATCAATACGTTTATTTTTCCAAACGGGGGTTTGAACCCCCATGGGTTTACTATTGCCTCCATAAAATTTAATAATAACTTCGACAGGTATTATTAAATATCATATGAAAAAAAAGGAATATTCCAAAACAATTTCAATCTACCCTACATACATACAAAACAAACAAACAACATTACAGTATTACATCGTCCGCATATCGTAAATCATATTAATGTAATGCACATCTAGATCCAAATTTAAATGGAACAAAGTATCTGTGGCGTCATTAAGAAACATCACCTGTTCGTTTAGAGTGTGGGGACATCTTGTTTTATTGATATTATAGCTGGATAGATATTTCGTTTTTTTTTGTGTTTTATCAGTAGTCGTGGTGGTTGTGGGTTCGATTTTCGTTTGTGAGAATGTGTTATTTTAATTTCATCGCTGTGATCTGGTAAGAAAACAAAGGTTTCCGCCATTCAATATGTAATTTTTCCAAAATTGGGTGGTGTGTGGGGAACAGAGTGTCTTATCACTAAGTTTCATCTGTTTCTATATACGAAGTTAAGCGTGACGTTGTTTTTTTTAAGACGGAAGGATTCAAGTGAAAGTACAATCCTGTCAAAATTGAGATAATTGTTTGACAGTTGAGTATGTAGAGAGGCGGAACTGTATATCTTCTTTTTTTAAAGCTTCACGCTGTATTCCTCAGATAGCAGGAAGGACATATTTCTAATAATAATTTAGTATAATTTAGTATCTGTGGAAGTAAGATACTGGATTATTTTTTTTCTGCCAAATTTTTAAGGTTCGAAGTCGAAATCTTTAAATATATTAACTATAACAGTAACTTCTACATATAAGAAGAGAAAATCTCTTACTAAAAATAATAAACATATTTAACAACGTACGTACAGCTAGTATAATTTAATAAACGACTTAATATACTTAAAATAAATTCAACATCAGAACTATCTAATAACTCACGTGTCACCTGCCAATTGCTTGATGGGCTGCCAGCTCGAAATGTCATCGCGTGGTCGTGGATACGAAATAGGTATATTGTATTTGTATGTATGTAGGTGTATGAGGATATTTATATTTTGTATTGGGAATTGGGGAATGGGTGATTTCGATGTTTTTACTAGTTCATTATGTTTTGGAGTAATTCTGGTGGTATTGAGTTCCTGAGGTAAATATACAAGGAGAACGCAATGTCTTCACGCTTGGTTCCCTCGGCTATGCGGTAAAATGAAGCGAGGAAGCTACTTATAGCATTATCATATTTCCAACATATTATTGTACTCCACTTTTCTCCAGTATCCGAGACATTGCATGTTGACTGGTGGAACTCTCTCCTACCTGACGATGTCCTATAGCGCCACCATACATGGTGGGTACATTAAATTTAAAATCCATAGTAAATATTAATAATAACAGAAGTACAAATGTATAAGACACGCAGTAATTAAGTTCAATAAAAAACCTTCAACTAGATAAAGCGATAAACAAATAATCGATTCATTCGATAAAAGGTCAATGAAGAACAGAATCGATAAACTCAATAAAGCTAACCCGTTGATAAAACTATTAATAAATAAATAAAAAAAAACAACCGCCATTGATCTCACGCGGGAAGCACATGTGACGTTCGAGAGGGATGCAGCGATACGTGCGAAAGGGATAGCGATATTGTTTTTTTTTTCAGTCGCACCGATTTTGCCACATGGTTCTGGTTATTCGGTTATTTGTTTATAATCGGTGCCTTTTGTATGAATTTGTTTGTTTAATTGTTGATTTTTGCATTCGAATTACAATACAGTATTGTAATCGATTTTTTATCGATATTTTAGATACCTATAAATTTAAACCTTTTTTGTTTTCAATAATGCTCTAATTATTTTGTAATATTTATTTATTATAGTAAATAATTATTATACCTAATTCACAAATTTACCATCAACTTCTATATAAATGTATTTTAATTAAAATGTTATAAACTGAAAAAAAAATCAACTATTAATAGGACACTATAAAAAGTGGTATGGTATATTAACTCATTAACACCCATGTATAGTTAGTTGTGGCTGAGTATGCGATGGTTATGGGTTCGAAACCCATTCTTTTTATATACCTAAAACATTATCTTCATCCCGATTGGATAAAACCCGGTGGTTAGCTCAACCACTTCTCGTATAACATTTCTATTTAAGCGAAAACTACACTACGACGACTACAGACACTAATTACTAATTTTTTTTATAGCTTCATACTGTATTCCGCATACGCAGAGTATGCAGATATAACATAGTGCAAAGACACTTTAACTCCCTAGTGGGATTGCATCTAACAATCGCATAGTGTCTTAACACTACTTTGAAATGCAGTTATCACCATAACTACTCCCATATGACGTTACGCCAGTATCGGACATGTAACATTACTCCATTAATTGATACCGTAGAATTGTTTACTTTGCGATATAGCTACACGTGGCCGAAGTTATAGGCGTGAGCAGAAATATGTAATAATTTATTTATTTGTGTTGGTCACTTAATTAATTTAATTGTCTTGGTAATTTTTTTTGTAGTGTCCCACTTTTAGGTTCTGTTGATATACATATATGTCTATAACTTTCTTTTTTAATATTATAATAATAAAAAAGAAGGTTATCGAAGGAAAAAATATTTATAGCTCAACAACAGGTATCAACTTTTTATATAGGTAGATGGAGATTCCTAGTACATGGTAGATGTGGGTTCGATACCTAGTCGGAGCAATGAGCTACCTTGCAATTAGCAAGTAAAAAAAAAATGATAAACAACTTTCTGTAAGAAGAATCTGTAACTATTTAGTAAAATTAGACTTTTAGCACATTAGTTGGACTATATTGCAATCCGCTATCGCCCATGCAATACACTGGACACGTAAATACCACCTTACCTCATGCCCCATAAGGGACCCTAAGACTTTCCCATAGAACCTACAATGCCATGACAACACCGTGAGAAACTATTCGACGCGAATGATAAGTTTGTAATACGAAACTAAATATATTATAAATATTTTTTCTATATGTAGATACTAGCTTTTGCCTGTCGCTTCACCTTAACTGACCGCAGGTACACTGGGTCACATATAAAGAAACGATTAACTTGATGCCTTCCTCGATAAATGGGCTATCCAAAACAAAAAAAAAATATTCAAATTCGAATCAGCAGTTCCTGAGATATGTGCGTTCAACCAAACAAATACTCCGACTGTATAACATTAGTAAGTTATTTTGTTTTTTTTTTTGCTTCAAAGAAACCGCTTTCTTTATTTATTTATTATAGCAATATTTTTATATATGCCGACGGAAAATTTCTGTATATTAGACTGTCATCATAACTTAACACCGTTCAATTTGTATGCAATTTTTATAAATGGAATGACTGCATAACGTAAAAATAGATTTTTAAAAGAATTTGTTTTTGAATTGACACGTGACTTTCAAAGTCGGCTTCGTGTCATGTTATCTTCATTATTTTAGAGTGTAACTAATTTGAGGCTGTCGTGGTACAGCATCACAGTATCTGACTGTAAATATGACTAATGTGGGTTCGATTCTCATTCTTGGTAATAAATTATCTTAGTTTCCCCGCTCTGGTAATCCGACAAAGCGCGGCGTCGATTTCCAAGACTCAACACGCTATGTAAATGTAATAATTGGGCGGTCCGTGGGGAACGAAGTGTCTTAACACTAGGTTCCCTCAGTTTTCTGCTATATGCGAGATACAGTGTATAAGCCAAAACAAATCAACTTTAGTTGTAAATTTTACAAATTTTTCCAAATTTCAAACTTCATATACTTCACCTATAATACCTACTATCACGTACTCAACACAGCTATCATTTATGATATATCACATATCACTATGTTCTCCTTTATCCAGACATTGCTTGCTAATTGAATTCCATTGAGATCAAAAGAAAAACATGTTTTTTATATAAAAATAACCCCATAATGGATTGAACCCATACCCATCTTCAAATCACTAATAAACCAAACCAAGCCAACATTTTCTTATCAGTAAAAAAGCTCTCAAATATCTATAAATATAACATATATATATATATATATATATATATATATATATATATATATATATAT